>JASCZW010008332.1:0-52153 GCA_034211315.2 Aedes japonicus | reverse complement strand
AGTTTTGTTGTTAATGAAGCCTGGAATGAAGAGATATTTTGCAATTAAGGAATTACACATCCATAACCTATCGAAGGAAACAACAAAAATCATGACATACAGGACATATAGTCAGCAGTATTAGCTATTTACGGTAACATAAATAAATAATATCCAATGAATTAAATGTTATAATAATAAAATATCAGTATCTAATTCACTTGCTTTGTTTTGAAGCAGATTATTTCATTATTGCCATTTTAGTTTTGATAGTAATCTTAATATGATTATATTATTATAATATAAATAATGATAATGGCGATGAAAATTTAAAATATTTGCTAGTCAGTTGGTTTCAATTATGGAATACGCAAACCGTATATAAGGCATTACACCCGTATTAAGACTATAATATTGCTCCACTAGCTGCTGTGCTCCATTTCCGCCGACACAGTATGAAAACCTCAAATGGAGGTACGATCACTTATTCATCTCCAGACAGTTGCGTTCATGGACAATTGGGGGTATGTCGTCTATACAGGTATTCCACAACATCATCGCCGAATAATAGTTTGCTCAAACAGTTTGGAGCCGTTCAGCCTTCTTTGCCGAATTTCCACCTTTTGAAATAAGCGGTTATTCACTGATGTTTGTTGCTCCCGGTTGAGTTGATCCATTAAATCAACAGTGTCGTTAGAGTAGAGAGGCCGTTAACGATGTCTTTGAGATTTGATACGTAAACAACTGCGAGGATTACTGTCGTTTCCGTCAGTTACGAAAGTCGCCGCTGTCCACACGCACCGTAGAGACAGACGATGATTATCATCAAAACATTTGTTGACGCAATGATCTGGAATTATTGCCGTATGTTGTCAGTATCTATAATTTGATAGAATATTTCATTTCACCGTACCAGATTTGTAGCGAACTCATAGGACAACGATAATTAAGTATATTACGGAACCTTCGATATGCGCAGTAGCCTACCTGTTCTGTTGTTAAACACCAAGAAACTGACGTTCTTTTCAATTATTCGGCTTTAAATACAGTCTTCCGCGCAAAGAAAAACGGATTACGCATCGCGCACACAGCGGGTCTCGACAAGAAACCGACCACAGGCAGAGCGAATCTGTTAGTTTAAATCGCATTACGGAGTACACCAACAGGCCCCAGATTCCCGACGGAAAAACTCCGGTTCCGCTGACTTGCCAATCAACAGAAGGGAAGAGACTCAAGATGTCATTTGATATGCGCCAAGCTAAAAGGCGCAGACTCGTCGAGTAAATAAAGGAAATGTAGGATCATACGCTAGCTCTTTGAGTTATTTATATGTTATTGATCAAATTTGGTCAAACTGTATCAAACACATCTTCGTCTGTCAGTGTCGGCTGCACTCACCAGGAAGCCGTTTGTCTTCCTGACGAAGCCACGGTCCTAATTATGCACCTGTCAGTATCAGAGTATAAATTTAGATGATCGTGTTTGGGTCGACGCGTATTGTGTATCGTCTACGATTTGGAGTCACGATGTTCAGCTCGTTTCTTTGCACGAGGCACGAAATTGGGTATGCCACTTCCCAGTTTGCTGCGATATCTGGACGGAGAGGTTATCACGCCGAAATATCGTGGCAAATCTCCTTTATCACGTTGCAGTTCTGGCTTCGATTCTTCGATCATAGCTCATACGTAATTTACACCCTGGCGCGAGAGATTTGATTTTACACAAGTAAAATGTTGATGCGTTACATCTTCCTGACGACATTCGATTACCTGGCGTTAATTCAAAATCAAAATAGAGGTATTGATGCCAAAATGAGGGTACACCCTTCCGCCACGATCCGCAAACCACTCTCAGATGATAATTACCTCTTCAGCTGCGCTCATACACCGCATTGCGCCGCTCACCCACGCATAGCTGTCGCGATACGGCAGTTCTTTGCCTGTCACAACACTGGGCACCATTGGTTATCGCATATCCTTGATTGACGTTCATAACGCAATATCTCAATCTGCTGACGTCAGAAGGACAACTATTCTGCGGCTTCTACCACAGCTGGGTACGCAACTCCTTTGGCTGGTGTCTTTGCCCTGGCCCGTGAGTTATGAAATCTCAGGAGGGACCAGAGCAAGGTTGCTGGGAAGACACACTCATTTCAGTACAGAAACTGACATTTTGAGACCAGAAAATGCAGTATTAATACGCTGTTTGCTTGCTTCTGTTTGGCTTGATTGACTACATAGTACAATTAATGAATGGACTGAAGGCCGACTACTTCACTGTGCACATTTTCAGTGAGACTCACTCTTCATAATACACATACAGGCCATATCCTGCACAGGCGGGAAGCGTGGTGGTGCTGTAGATTCGTTTGTGCACGTTTAGTCGCACTCACAAAGGTCATACAGGAGTGGTTTTTCTATGTTACAGTAGTCTGTCGATCTCACTTGATAAGGATGTGATCGCGTATATAATTTATAATGAGATGAGATTATATTTATGTTCACAAATGATAATTTATATTGAAAATTGCTGCTAATCATTAATATATCTCATTACCTTCAATTGCTCTGATGTTAACTGATTTGTTAAGGCGTTCAGGTACCATGCAAGGTATCCGAGCCATCGATGCTCCATCCAGAATACATGCCTAGTCTAATACAAGGCCATTTGCTGTCAGCGTTTTCCAGTTATTTGATTTGCAAATTTTGTGTCCATGTATCCAAGAAGTTGTTCGATACCAGCGTTCGTTCCAAAATGTAATTATTTATGCAGTAGTCACAAATGAACGATGACAGAAGGTTAACGCGAGTCTAGTTTGGCACAATAAAACATCTCCAAATCCAGCAAAGTACCGATTTTATAAAGCCAAGCTGAATACAACTTTAGCAACGGAAAATCACAGCAGAACTCCTTCACTTGACTTGCAGGTTTACTTGATTTTCACATTCGTACACCCAAAAAGTATTAACTATTTTTCTATCATGAACACGATGTGATCCCAAGATACATAATGCTGACACCACTTGATTACAGTTTTTCATCTCAATTTGAATCACTGAAAGAAATAGATTAAAACTCCAAAATGTGTGTAGATAGTCACGATGGAAAAAATTCACTAATGTGATATGATTGATGTAACTGACTCTAATCCTCGATCTGTGACAGGAATCCTTACTATCGAAATAGTTCATTCCTTCCTTTGTAGCACGTAGGGTCAGCGACGGGCCTACGACTTATCTCTCATAAATACTGTACGTTCAGAGATTCAGGTTACATTCATTATCGATGGAAACTAACACAATCACCATCTATAAATGCTTTGCACACATCATACTTGATCAATGGAGATATCACGATATTACTATCGTCTAATTTTCTGCAATGTTTAAAAACCACCTTGTAGACGGTTTCATAGTTTGTTCTACAAGCCTGTCTCATGGTGATCGATACGTATAGCGGAAGACGGAAAGACTTAAAATTTATTGATCTTCATTTACACCTTTACCTCTTGAATTTCAAGGGAGGCAACGGGTACCAACCAAAATCATCAATTAAATGATGATGACGGGAAGACTAGCGACGTCATTGTACCGGTTACACGCATCTGACGACGAGGCGCATGATGACGGGTCGACGGCGGTATATTATCAGGAACTGCGGTGCTGCGGGATTCCAGAAGGCGATAGCGGGTTTCTGCCTTCGCTGCCATGGAATGGTCCGACGCCACGCCAAAGACGAGGTTTCCAGAGCTTGCGGAGAAAAATGGACAGGTACGTTTTCAACTTCACGTTGCCACACATAAAGCTAGTTGAAAGAGATTCAACCTGCTACTGTTAATATTGCATGAAATTTATATCTTAAAGTTTGACTCTTTGCCATATGGCTTCAGATTTATGCCTCAAGTAGCTGCGTATTTCCTTTCAAAATTGTCTTGCAATGATGTTGAGGTCCGAAACTTAGGCCGCCGCCTGACAAAGCGCCGTCATTTTAGTGAATTATTTGCTGATAGGCTTCAGAGGCGTGGTGGTAGATCGTACAAAAGTCAGCTTGTGCGTCACCTATTCTCTGATTGACGCAATTACAGCGAAAATTTCCAAATAATAAATTTAATAATTGTAATTATGCAATTTGTTCGTTCACTAATTAAGAATTTGGAGGAGATCAGTAGTATCTTGAATTACAATCCATTTTATACTTATGAAGTCAAATGAAGACAGTCATACACCTTCAGGTCAATGATTCAATTGTGTTTTGATGAAATAACAAACTTTCGTTGATACCTTCTTCATTTGAATTTGCCTGTTGATACGTTTCCATTATCATCTTCAGCACAATGAGTTAATTAACCACTTTCAAATATCGCTAACCTAGCCAATACTTCATAGCACCCCAGGCTTGGTGTACGGTGAACGTGTTGCAGGTATTTGCAGCATTCTGTAGGAAATTCAGTCATAACGTTGATTACACTCACATGAAATAGACCTCAGGTTTTATAAAGCTAGATCATTAAAGGAGGCACTTTCAAATGCGGCAGCGATGACCCCGGCGTATGGCTAGATCCATACTACGCCACAGTTATGAGTTGAATTCACTGCATAGTTACGAAAATACCCAAAATCATAATTTCTTCGTTTTTCACTATCATCCGGCGCATACTTTCGTCATGGTTTGGCTAGTCTACATTCACTTCAATACTTTTATTGATGAATATGACAAATTGCGCATTTAGCTCTTTGCGATTAACTGACCAGGCATTGTCAGTTATACATTGCCTTTAGCGGGTCGGCAGCTAGCATAGATATCAGCAAAATGTAGCTGACTATCATGGAGATTGACGAAGGATAAAATCCAATTGTAGCCGAGGCGCACCGATTTCACAGCCCATCCACGCTTGATTTTGCATGACTAACGCGTAGACGTAAGATATCGACGCGCTCATTCTTCACTTTCCATGCAGTGTTCAATGTTCGAAATACCAGTTTCATCATTTTAGGTAGGTACATGGGCTATATTCCGCATTGGTATTATGTCAGTTTAGCCATTCATGTCAGAATCAAGGTGTTGACATTCTGTTGGTTGTTGTTCGTTTGTTACATGATGAAAGGTCAGACTTCATAAATGTTTGAATGGTGATTGAAGAAACATTAAAGGTCAAGCGGAATCCTCCAGACATCATCAGATATCGGGATACGTCAGGCAGACTGGTTTATACAGCGAGGACGCCACGTCATCAAGACACAGCAAAGAACCGTCATCAAAATCATCACATTGGTGTCACATTACTCATAATTACCAAGAAATTAGCTCCAAAACGGGCATCCATTTCATACTGAGTTGCTTCGGCTGATCGAAGAAGAGATCCTTCCGCTATCGCTGGCTTCCATCTTCGTGGATCTATTTGTCGCTGCGCTTTAATAATGCGCAAATGAGGTATGCCATCGGAGGATTCCTGAACTAACATCCTTCGGTTCCGCTGCCGGCGCCGGTTTGGGGGCATATAACGCGGTTACTTGCTCTTCTGAAAAAACGGCCAGATGGCAATTGTAAAATCGAGGCCTTGGGAAAGGTTGTTTTCTTCGGCAATGAGTCTCACCATGTACGGCACTGAAACAATGGGTAAATGTCAAACAGGACACGACCACCTTCACAAAACTTATAATTTCGACTCTCGAATCCGCCGATACTTTGTTTGTCCTTACATGATGGCCGAACGAATACAAGGTCAGCATCTCAACATTTCAGACGGTAATCAGTTCAGACGAGTCGCCCATTGTCCGCGTATCGTTCGAGAAACGCCTGAGTCAATATGACAAGGGGGTCATTCAGAAATGTCGCAACGTCCCTTTGAACATAGCTTTATCAATATAAATCCAAAAATAAAATACGTACTTCATTTTTTAACAAATTTTGAGTGTATCCAACTTATCAGACTGCCCAACGAATATAATATCACTTTAGATACTCTTTGCGTATTATATTATAATACCCGGCACTTCATATCTGGTTTATATATTTTTACCATTATAGTCATTTCGAAGTTCTGCATCTCTGTGATACACGTAGTTTGTCGCAGACGTTTGGGTTACAGGCTTCGAGTAGGCCACTGGCTGATTTAGGGCCTGTTGAATAAGCAAATGGTAACTTTGACGAGTTCACAAGGAGAATCCTTCCAAAGATGCAGGTTTCAAACCCAAATAGGCTTCAAATGTTCTGTTTTGCACACAACCTGAAATTACTAGCGTATTCAATCAACAAAAACTTGGCGCCGGCAGTCATGAACTTTAGCTACGGCGCAGAGGCGCAGTATTCCATTGAAGAGAAGTTTCAGAATTCGGAGTAGCCATTAAATCTGTGTTTATACATCAATCGACAAAATCGGTAACTTGATTAACCATTTATCTGTTGTCTAGAAGCTATAGTTGCGTGAGGTCGAGCGTCACTAGAGCAAGCTGAAACTGGTGAACAGGGACTAAGCACTTGATACAGGCTTGCTCAGTTCCTGTCAGAACTGCTGCAGCCTGCCGAAATAGATACCACTACTGGAAGGGATTGAATATTCAAAACAGACATCTTTCGATGAGGGACGAAGAAAAGTTAATTTACTGAATGGTTGAAAGCACATATGCAGAGCATATGTTGAGGACACTAAGTACAGATGTCATCTAATGCTCACGATGACTGCTAAATTTGATTGCAGAAGGGAGTTATCCGCCGACGGCCAATTATTTGTGGATTTCGTTCTGATTCACCGACATACTTGAGCATTTCCGGATGCCTAGTTTGCCTGTAGTTTCGTGGTTTGCTCAACTGGTAGGTGTTACACTTTCCAAAAACCGAGGCCCAGTAAGACCTTCTGTTGCCGCATGTTTGACAAACTTATTCCACTTCAAATGAGACACCAACACATTACTACAGGGTTTCATTTGTCTATGCAACCTGACTGCAACCACTCGCAGGTCGACGAGCCGATTCACTGCTGATTGATTGAACATCCAGTTTGACGCCTTCTGAAGCCCCTTCATCTGAGCGAGGACATCGCCACTGTCAGGTCGGATGTCTCTACTTGAATGGCACCAGCCTTGATTGAAACGTCATCGGTTCTTCATAGGTCGAGAGGTCTGCACCCCATGACATCATCCACCCTGTACTGATGTTACCATCTCCACATCCAAATACAATGAACAAACTTGGCAAGATACGTTTTCTGTTCGAATTTAACTTTCCGGTCTTTCCTGCCAGTTAAACTTACTGTTACACTGTTCCACAGAAAATCTTCCTTCAGCGTTCTAGTTCCTTGTTCACTAAATCGAGTACTGATTTATTTTTGTACCCCACTTTGGAAACTGCATTAGAATCACCTGCACGCAAAGGCTGGATCGCGTCGATGTTTGATTGGCGCAAGAAAGGCCTGAGGTACAGATGACATTTCACCATGAAAATTCAGTTGCCATTGAATCATTATATTCATCGTACCTGTCATCACGTAAGACGAGTGATCGAGGGTTCAAACGAATTGCGATTCTCCTCCAGCGAATTCATCCAAATTGAAGGCCTGAGCATTACAGCATCATGTCTTTGATGATTGATTGAAGAATGTTGGCTGTCATCATATTCATCAGTTGTGTCTCCGAGTTTCTGCAGGCAGCAGCTTCGAAGGCACCCGATTTTGTTGTGAATAAGTATAACAACTAATAATAGCCTGCGTACCAATAAGAAATATGCACTATTCAGCATCATACTGCATCTATGATTCGCATGCCGTACATTACGTTCGAGTCGCAGAGCTGCCGTGAAACACATACGAAAAGCCGTCTTGGTCAGCCAATAACGATATTGCATTTTCGTACATACAGGAAGAACGCGCTGCTTCGATAAACGATAACATCGAATTTCGAGTTGTTCTCATCAGCTGATTTAACAGAATCCGCCTAAGTGAAATCTGAATTTCATCTAATAACACAGTCAGCAACAAAATGCAGGTATCAAACAGTTAGCACATAGCTATGCGTATGGTATTTCCATGCATCTGCATTCAGACAGCCAATGTATGAGCAAGAAGAATCTTAGATGCAAGTATGAGGCGGAGAAAAGTCATTTTAATGGTTATTGGTTACTTGGGAACATTGAGTTTGGCATTTGACAAATTGTCACTTACGTTCCTGCAGGTCTGAGGTGATAGACGCGGTATAAAGGAGTTCGAATCATCCTAGAAATGGAATGAAGAATGAGCTCTTCATAAGAAAATAGGTCTAAATAGAGGCACATTATCATCATCGTATTGTGGCAAATATATAAAACAGAAAATGAATAAAATCTAAATTGAAAATATTTTTCCTTCACATTGTCAATCGCTTCCTTTAATCAGCATTCTAAAAGCTAAACTCCCCTTGCAGAATACTAACTAATACAATATTGTAACGTTACAATTATATTAATTAATGAATGACATATTGTTGATATAGGACGTCTCTTCATGGGTCCAGCATGAAATTGCCAGAAGGAATAAAATCTTTAATAGCATTGAGGTGAATATAATGCCTCATATGCATTACGTTTAATGCTACATCGCATATAGGTTACTTATACACGTTTATTCGTACAACTTAATATCAGTTTATCCACCAGTATCAACATCAATAGTTCTAAGATAATCTGTGGTGAATTGAAGCACTAGTGGATACAAACTGTGTGTTAAGTTTAATACCCAGGTAATCAATAAGCATTAAATAGAGCCCTTAAGTAGCCCTATATGCGTCTTAACGACAAGCGATATAATGCATATGAGCATTATATTCACCTCAAATGCTATTTAAAAGCAGGTTTTGGCCCGCTATACGGCCAATTTCATGCTGGACCCCACCAAAAGAAGACGTCTATGTCAACAATATGTCATTCATTGGTAGCATGAATTGGTAACGTTTGCAAATGACAGCTAGATGACAGCAGTTGAAATGTTGTTCTGCTGCAAGGGAGTTTAGCTTTTAGAATGCTGATTAAAGGCTTGATTGACAATGTGAAGGAAAAAAAGCCCATTTTCAATTTTAGATTTTATTCATTTTCCTGTTTTGCCTCTTTTTTTCTCTCCTGTACTGATGATGATGAACGTTTGCTTTCTGTTTAGACCCCCTATTTTTCTTATGAAAGGGGAAACTCAAATTCGCTGCAGTTTTTACATTTCCTAGGATAGGATTCGAACTCGCTGCTTCGTGATCGACGTGTTTTTATACCGCGTCTTTATCCTCAAACCTATACGGAACGTATGGAAACGGTTTTAATATTTGTCAAATATAAACTTCAATGTTCCCAGGTAACCAATAACCATTGAAATAGGCACTACTCCTGCATCATACTTGCATCTAAGATTCTTCTTGCTGTACATTGGCTGTCTGAATGCACAGATGTTGTAAAATACCATACGCATAGCTACCGTAATGCTAGCTGTTTGATACCTGCATTTTTGTTGCTTAGTATGTTATTAGATGAAAATTCAGAACTTGGATGAAGCTGTTTCATTCACCAGAGTGAGGACTATGATAGTTCTGATACAGGAGTAAGCGAGGATGATGAAACCGCTTCGAAAATTCGGACACTTATCGATTTGTAAACAGCTTTAATCAAGCATTTTCAGTACGTTCTTCTAATAATATTACAAGCAACAAAAATGCTGCTATCAGACAGCTAACATTAAGGTAGCTTTTCGTATGATATTTCACAACAGCTCTGCATTCAGACAGCCAATGTACAGCATGCAGAATCATAAATGCAAGTATGATGCTGAATTAGTGCATATTTCAATGCTTATTGGTTACCTGGGTATTATTGGATTATTACTACTTATTCACAACAAAAATCGGGTTTGCTGCCCAGAAATTCCGAAAACTAGCTGCACCACAGAAAACTCGAAGAATTTACAACGATTGAATATGTCCAACCAACCAACACATTCGTTAATCCGGCAGAAACGTTCAAAGACGCGTGTAGCGAAGAAGAATGTCCCAACCTTCAAGCTGAGACGGATTCGCTGGAGGAAAATCACTTATTAAATTCGTTTGAACCCTCGATCCTCGATGCCGGTGGAGGTGATAAATTGGAATGCGGTGGATATAATAAATTCAATAACGCTGAATTTTTCATGGTGCAATGTCGGCTCTGTACCCGTTGGTCCGACTTTTCTTGCGCCAACGTCAAGCAATCGACGGTTCCGAAGGAAGCCTTTGCGTGCAAATTGTGTGTTCTACCAGCTGGTTCCAAAACAAGTTACACCACTTCATCCAGTGTGCGACAGGCGAGGATTGCCCAGGAACTAGAACGCCTTGAAGAGGAAAGATTTTCTTGGAGCGGATGCACGAATAGGATTTAGCACAGCAGGAAAAGGCCAGGAAGGACAAATTCGAACACGAAAAGCAGTATCTTGCCAAAAAGTTTGATTTGTTACGGCAGCAGGATGAGCAGGATGAGCCAACATCGAGTACAGAATTGGGTGGATGATGTCGCCAGGGTTACAGACCCTCTCGACAACCTACTGAAGAAACCGGTAGAGACTCAATCCAAAACTGGTACCATTCCAAAGCTAAAGACACATCCAACCTACGAGCAGTGGCGTGCTCGCACTTCAAATGAAGAAATTTCAAAAGAGCGTCAAACACAAGATGACGTTCGTCGGCAGTGTGAGCTGGAGGTACTGAATCAGCTAAATCGACTTCAGATGCAGAGAGATGATGGAGACCTACGGAATCAAGAGTTGCATAAGCAAATGGAAACCCGCGAGCGACAAACGCAACACGAATGTGTTGAACTGGAGCAGCGAATGCGTCGACAGAAGCAAGAATAAGACAATCAAAACATGCAGCAGCAGAAGGTCTTACTGGAGCGCAACAGAGAGGTGTAACACCTACCAGTTGGAGCAAGAATACAGAAACTACAGGCAAACCCAAGAGCATCCGGAAATAGCTCAAGTGTCGGTGGATCGAGACAAGGGAGTCACAAAATGGTGGCCGTCGACGGTTCTTCCCACTGCCACGAAGTCAAATTTAGCGAATCATCGTGAACTCCGAGCCAAGATGACATCTGGTACACTAGTGGTCGCCAACATAGATCGGTCTCTGCATATGGTAACTTTCCAACTCATTCCAGTGGAAATCAGGTAAGTGATGCTTTGCTAGGCCGCATCGAAAAGATGTCTGTTTTTGGAACCGGAGCTCCAACGAATCTGAAATCCACACTCCTGTGGATGGGCGCTCTGATTTCGACACAGGCTGCAGCAGTTCTGTTAGGGAATCTTCTGCTAGGCCTAATAAAATACAATATCAAGTGCTTAGTCCCTGTTCACCAGTTTCAGCTGCTCCTGAGTTGGACAACGTCGTTATTCCTCCGCAATTTGCGCCAACTTCCCAACAGTTGGCTGCTAGATAAGTGGTTAATCAAGAGTTACCGATTTTTGCCGGTGATCCGATTGATTGGCCGCTATTTTAACCACTAAACACAAGGTTGTGGCTACTCAGATTCTGGAAACCTGCTTCAGAGAAGTAGTTTTCTGCGCCATCCTCTGCGCCATAGCTAAAGTTCGTAATACACCGGCGCCAAGGAACGAACGATTGGATACGCTAGTGAGTTTCGGGTTGGTGGTGCAAAATCTATGGGGACATTTGAAGCCTATTGGGTTGGAGAACCATCTTTTGAATCCAGTTCTCCTTAATGAACTCGTCGAAAAGTTACCGACAGCGGTGAAGTTCAACTGGGCCCTACATCAACTTTAACTTCCGGTGGTCGATCTGAGCGCTTTCGGAGAATATATGGCAAACGTTGTGTCTGCGACAAACTGCGTGGTATCCTGGAATGCAGGAGCTTCGAAGCTGATCAAGGACGATCGTGTGAAGGGCAAAGACCGGGCGTACATCAACGCACACGCTAAACCAGGAGGAGGGCAATATGAAGTTACCGAAGATGACCGCTACAACCTCGCTACGCAAAAGGAAGTATCTAAAACATCGGAAAGCACATCATGCCCATCGTTTAGGAATAGAGTCCATCTACACGGTGTTCAATAAGTTCGGATACACTTTCAAAATTTGTTAAAAAAATGAAAACATGTTTTTTTATTTTTTGGATTTATGTTATTAAAAGCTATGTTTACAAGGAACGTTTACAACATTTCTCTTGGAATGACCCCCCCTTTGTACTCCTTAACGAGCTTCAAACGTTTCTCGAACGCGTCGCAGGCGGCACGCACGGACTGCATGGGCATTTCGTCCCAGATTTTGAGAATTACCGTCTTGAAATGATCCAAAGTGCTGACCTTGTATTCGTTCAGCTTCGCCATCATATAGGACCAAACAAAAAAGTCGAGAGGATTCAAGTCCGGGGAGCTGGGAGGCCACAAAGTTTTGTCCAGAAAGTCGGTTAAATTGTCCCGACACCAGGCTTGAACCACATTTGCCGTATGGGCTGGTGCACCGTCCTGCTGGAACACGTAGTGCTCATCGCCGTAGAGGCTTCGGAGACTGGGGGCAACAACCTTTTCCAAAACCTCAGTTTTGTAGTACGCCGCGTTGATTTTGACGTTTTTTTCAATAAACACCAAGGGTAGCTTACCACGTTTGCATACTGCCCCCCAAACCATCACCGACGCGGCACTTTGGAACCGAGGGATGTTTATATTGGATTCAGGAATGCTGTCCCTCGATGGCGCCCACACCCGGTCATTTTGCACACTGTGCGGCTGCTGCAGCACGAACAGTTTCTCGTCCGAAAACAAACTCCTGACCAGCGTGCCGAGAGAGGATCCTCTTAGCTCGATCCAACCGCTTTTTGCTGGTAGCCTCCGAAACGCCATGGACCTTACGTTTTTTGTAAGGCCTGAAACCAAGGTCCTTGGTGAGTATGGTGTGAGCGGTTCCAATGTAAACGTTGAGATCTGCAGCCGTTTTCCGGATTGAGCGGTTCTTTTTGCGCCGAATTCGCTCCCTCACGATCTTGATGACCCGTGGCGTCCTCGCTGAACGCGGCCGACCGGATCTCGCACGGTCATTGGTCGAGGACGTCTCCCGGTATCGCCTGATGGTCGTAGACAAAGTTCCGCTTGACCCCATGCGATTTCAGCAGCCGGAATATATCGCCGGGTCGCTCACCGTTCAAAAACGCTTAATTACGAAGTCCCGATACTCTTTCATCGCGCGTAACAAACGAACAACAACCAACAGAATGTCAACACCGCGCACATTCGGTAGCGTATGAATGAAGCTAAAGCTGACACCAATACCAATGCAGAATATGTACATGGCGCATACCTACGCAATGATGAAAACTTGTATTCGAACTTATTGAACACCGTGTAATTGAAAGAGAAGGAGGTGAAGGAGAATAGACTTTGCGGTCGATGTCTTACGTCCCATACGCGTTGGTCATGCAAAGGCCAAGTTTTAGCCAAAAAGATTAGTGATGGATGAAACAATGAAATCGAAGTGAAGTGCCTCAACAATTGGATTTTATCCTTCGTCAATCTCCATGATGGTCCAGCTACGTTTTGCTGATATCTAGCTAGCTGCCATTACAACAAGGCAATGGTATAACGATAATATAGTCCAGTTAATCACAAAAGAGCTAAATGCACCAATTTGTCCTCAGTTCCATCCAATAAAAAGTATTGGGGGATAATTAATCGGAAACTGAAGAATTGGTGGAATCAACTAGCCAAACCCATGACTGAAGAAGGTGTGCGCCGGATGATGAGTGGCATCAACAGAAAAGTGCGAGAGTTTTTTTTTTTGGGTATTTTCGTAACTTGTCCGGGGTGAGATTCCAACTCATAACTGTGGCGTGAGCGGTATGGATGCTAGCCATTACGCCGGGGTCGCCCCCATACACGCATTTGAAAGTGCCTCATTTTGAAATGATCTAGCTTTTATAAAGCCACAAGTTCAAATTCTGGCAAGGCATGTGAGGACCAACAATCAACGTTGTGTTTCTAATTAGGCCTGAAATTATACAAGAAAGAATACCTGCAGTAACGCATTCTACCGTACACCGAAGCACACAAAATCACAAGGGACCTTATGAAGTATTGGCTAGGTTTAGCAACCAGCTGTAGAAAAGTGGTTAATTAACTCGTGATGCTGCAGAGATTGTGCAACAAAACGGTCAACGAATTAGGAGCTCTAGAAATGAAGAAGGATATCCAACGAAAAGTTTGTTATTTCATCAAAAACACAATTGAATCATTATTCTAGAAGAAGTGCCATATTTAATCTTCATTTGACTTCATAAAATTATAAATAGTTCAAACCAGTTCCAAGATACTGCTGATCTCCTCCAAATTCTTAGTGAATTGAGCTTTGAACAGGTACACTAATTCGAACCACCATTTTCTGAGCTTATTAAATTTATTATTCCAGAGCATTAGAACACAAGACGTTTGTTGGTTGTTGTTAAAATAAAAACAGAAAGTTTTCACTATGAAATTGCGACTATCAAAAAATAAATTGACTTTGACTCAACTTTCGCCAATAACGTACAGTCGCACTGCACACATATACGAAACTTGCTCAACTTAAATAATTCACACTAAAACAAAGCGAAAAACTTTGTCGAAAAGTAGAAATTGACAGCAGCTAAAAGTTTCGGACCCTCAACATGTTACGAAACGAGCACAGAAAACTACACCTTTGCGAAACCCGTCACAAGCCATACATATAGCAAAAAGTCAAAAACTTTAAGACGTTATAAATTTCCGCCACAATGTGCTATTGCTGGGTTGAGATCTCTTTAGCTAGCACATGGTGGTGGCTGCGACGTGGAAGTTGCTGGCACTGGGGAGAACGACACACTTTTCATTTTTCTCACAAGAAGCAGGAAACTTCGTCTTGTGGCATCGGATGACGGCATTTCCATTCCGTAACATGCGAAGCGAAGGAGGGAAAAAAACCCACCATCATCCTTGCTAGATCCACCCACCTTCCACTTTGAATCCCGCATCTTCTTGTGCCGCTGAACTCTTACCGGTCTGCACGTGTGTATGCCACCGTCGACTCGTCATGCATATAGGTCCGTCCGGTCCTTTACTGCCGATATCAAACCGGAAGTCCTGGCATGCACAACCTCACATCCGTTCGTCTTCCTGTCGTCGTCCGTTGGGCGGTGGCTTTTGTTGGTGATCGCTACCGTTTGCCACTCCGTACCTCCTTCGAAAAATTCAAAAAAAAATGAAAAAGAAGGTAAAGCAAAGGTGCTAAAGAAGCGGGCAGATCCATAAATTTTAAGTCTTTCCACTCGTCTTTCCCGCTGCCACATCGGGCGGTGTCACTGTTGTTGGTTCCATGGGGCAAACGTAGAACAAACTTATGAAACCATACCGTCTAAAGGTGGGACTTTTAAACATTGCAGAAAAAATTAGACGGCCAAATCGTAATATCGTGCATTTCGTAGTTGCTCCTCCGTTACTGATCAGAAGTAGTGGTATTGCAAAAAGCATTGCATAGATGGTGATTGGTGTTAGTTTCCATCGTTAATGAATGTAACAGATCTCTGATTCATTTTAATTTAAGGAGTATTTATGAAGATAGATTCGTAGGCCGTCGCCGACTCACAGTCCTCACGGTCTTCTAAAGGGGAAGGGTGGTTTTTGTTTCGATAGTAGGGATTCCTAATCTAGATCCGAAGTTAGGAGTCAGTTCCATCGTGATCTACATCATCACTAATTAAGGCTCTTCCGATCGTATTTATCGACACGCATTTGGAGTTTTGAATATTTCTCCCGGAGTGATTCCCAAATTGGAGATGAAAAACGCTTGTCAAATTGAATCTGGTCAGCTGAAGGTAGACGAATGTTATGTATCTTGGGATCACGCCGTGTTCGTGATTAGAAAAAATGGTTAATACTTTTGGATTTTTGAGTGTGAAATCAAGTGAGCACAAGTCCAAAGTGGAAAATTCTGCTGTGATTTTCCGTTGCTAAAGTTGTATTCGAAAATCATGCGAACTTTATAAAAAATCGGTACTTTGTATTTTGGATTTGGAATGTTTTAATTGTGCCAAACTGGACTCGCGTTATTGCTCTGGCATCGTTCGACAGACATTTCTGCATAAATAGTACAATTTTTGGAACAATCTAGAACGCGCGGGAGTGAACTGATTGGGCACGAACTAATACCGGATTAAAGCATTTTGTGGACGTTAAAGTTTTAAAAATCGATCATGGTTCAGTGGTGGAAAACCTTGTTGACCGCGAGCAATGCAATATTGGGCAAGCATGGCTGTTCTGGATGGGCATCATTTAGATGGCTCGGATACCTTGCATGAACCTGAACGCTAACCTGTCGGACCCCGTAGAAAACAATTGAGAGGTGGTAAGTGTATGGTGATTGTAAGCAATTTTGTCTCGGTATCATTTTTTGTTGAACCTACATAAAATATAATCTCATCTCATTATAAATTATATACACACGATCACATCACTTATCAAGGTGAATCCTGATCCAACGAGCCCTACCCTACTAACATAGAAAAACCTCCTTCCTGTGACCTTTGTGGGGATGCAGAGCTAAACACGGTACCTAAACAGCAAAGGTCATACAAACTTTCCTTCCACCTTCCCACCTGATTGCTAGGATGTGGCCGGCGCCGTTATTGATTATGAAAGAAATTGAGTCACTGAAATGTGCACAGTGAGAATGGTCGGTACTTCCAGTCCCCATTCAGTTGTGCAATTTGATACTTGTAGTCAGTCAAGCTAAGCTAAGCTAAGCTAAGCTTAGCGTATTAATCTACACATTTTTTCTGGGCTGCAAAATGGTGAGACTATGACTATAATGGAGTGTGTGTCCCAGCAACATAGCTCTGGTCCTCACAAGTTCCTACCTCATGCTTCCACGGGCCAAGAGATGACAAAGACTACCAGCTAAGGGTTGCGTACTTAGCTGGTAGTGCAGCCTGGGCATGGTTGTCCTTCTGACGTCAGCTAGATTGAAGATGTGCGTGCCGAACGTCTGTCTTCCAAGGATATGCAGTCTTCCAATGAGGTGCGGTCCTGGTATCCAGCGATTGGGTAAGAAACACCGTATCGCGACAACTATGCATTAGGTGGCAGCCGCACCAATGCGATAATGTAGGCGCGACCCCGGAAAGGAAAGCGAATGCTGAAAATTATCCGGCCACAAAAAATGGAAGTATTCTTTATATGGTTTATAATTTCAGATCATTGGCGATTGAGGTTGGCACACCCCTCATTTTAAAGATGTGTGCGTAGCATCATGCCTCTATTTTGATTTTGAGATTAGCACTTCAGTTATCAAAATGTCGTCGAAGGAAGAGAAGCAACGCATCAACATTTTGCACGTGCATGGCGAAAATCCAAACTACTCTCACGCCAAGTTGGCGAAAATTTACAGCCAGGAAAGCATGATCGGGGGAAAATCGAAAGCCGGAGGCCACAGCGACGACAAAGGAGTTGCCCGCTATTTCGAGCGGAGCCCCAACCTCTCCGTCCGAGATATCGCATAGAAGCTGGGAGTGGCGCCTTGAACCGTGCATAGAGCTAAAAAACGAGCTGGACTGTCGACTTACAAGAAAGTGGTGACTCCAAATCGTGACGATACACAATACACGTCGGCCAAAGCACGATCGCGAAATTTGTACTCGACGATGCTGACGAAGTTTGATTGCGTGGTACAGGACGATGAAACTTACGTCAAGGAAGACTTTAAACAGCTTCCTGGGCAGGAATTACATACGACAACCGGGCGGGGAAAGGTGGCAGACATTACAGTTTGACCAAATTTTGATCGTAACACCCTTTAAATAACTCAAAAACTAGCATTGCTTATGATCCTACATTTTCTATTTCACAGATTCAGCCTGTTTGGTGCTTTGTTTTGGCTGCTTCTGCTTCCGACGAGTCTGCGCGCCCTTTTTTTTGCTTGGCACGCATAACATTAGTCGCCGAAATGACGCTTGAAATAGTCTCTTTCCCTTCTGTTGATTGTAGGGTCAGCGGAACCGGGTTTTCTATCCCGTCTCGAGGAATCTGCAAAAGAGAACTGTTGTTGATACTTCCGTAATGCGATTTAAACTGCTTCGTTCGCGCTCACACCGCCTTTCTTAGTCAGTTTTCTTATCGAAAGACCACTGGCAGTGCACCGGTTGTGCACAATCCGTTTTCTTTGCACGGGAGGAAGACCACGCATTTTAAAACTTCCGAGCGAATAATTGAAAAAAAAAAACGTCAGTTTTATTTGGATGACAACAACATGACGCAGCCAAAAGTTGAATTGAATACTGCACGCATTTTGAATCGAAGGTTCATCATTAGTGTATATATAATTATCGGAACAGCCTATATGAGTTTCGCTACAAATCACAATTGCGGTGCAAGGAAACAGAGCAGTGCATCAAAATTATAGATATACTATTCTTTATACGGCAAATAATTCCAGATCATTGCATCAACAAATGTTTTGATCGAATAATCATCATCTGGCTGTATCTCTACGGACTAACAGGGACTCCGGGTTAATTAGATAGCAACGGCTTTCGTAGCTTGGCAAACGATATTGATCCCTCCACGGTTGTTTACGTAGCGCAAATCTCAAAAACCGTCGTTGAACAGCCTCTACTCTAACGACACTGTTGATTTAATGGAGAGTCCATCCAACCGAGGAACCCAACAAACATCAGTGTCGAATAACCGCTTATTCAAAAAAAATTGGAGAAGTTATTCAGCTTTCTAAAAGAAAGAGCTGAACAACTTCTCCAAATTTGTTTGAACAAACAATTATTCAGCATTGATGTTTATTGGGAATACTATAATATAGAACGACATACTAGTACAACGATTTGAGGCAATAGATGTCCATGAGACCTTTAGCAATCTGGAAGATGAACCCCAGAACGTCGGTGTACATGATATCCATTTGGGGACGTTTCGCCATACTGTCAGTAATGTAGGAAGTAAGGCACAGCAGGCTAGTGGAGCAACCAACCATGAATCCATGCTGGTTGGTACTTATATACGGTTTGCAGTGACCGAGCAACGGTTCCATAATTACAAGCTCAAGCAGTTTAGCAATGTTTAATTTTCATCATATTATCATTGTTATATTATAATAATATAATCATATTAAGATTACTATCAAAAAACTAAATAATAATAATGAAATAATCTGCTTCAAAATAACAAGGAAGGTGATTCCAGATAGTACTGATATTTTATTACATTGTATCTCAAGGTGTTTTTCTTGTTATTTAGTTCATTGGATATTATTTATTTATGTTTTTAAATTAATAAATACTCTTCAATACTGCTGACTATATATCCATATGTCATATTTTTTTATTGTTTCACGTACCTTAAACATTCCATTATTAAATGATTTATGGATATTTGTAATTCACTTAATTGCAAAATAATCTCTTCATTCCAGAATTTCATTTCCTGCCAATAATTGAGCTATAAAGCACCTATCAGTGAATCCTAGAGGGTCCCAGTCGAGTTATTAGTACGAGACACTGAAGAAGTCTGCACATTGTAGACGAAATACGCGTATCTGTCGAAGATAAGCGAAGGTAGTTGGAATTAAATGGAGATTACTAATTTTTCTTCTAATTTATAGTCACCTATCAGTATTATTTTGATTATTTCGTCATATTATTTTATTTATTTTATTTTTTCACTTATCCTACGCAAACGACCTAAAGCTGTACTATAAATGTATATGTCATAAAATTTCCAGATAACGCCCACTCTCTTCAGCAGGAACTACGATGTATTTCCACGACTACATCCTTCGAGGAACACTCTTGAAACGTGAAACAACAGTCAAGGATCCGGGAGTAAAACTCGACTCCAAACTGTCATTCGAGAACCACATTTCCTATATTGTTTCTAAGACCTCATCGCAGCTAGGATTCATCGTTCACTTTACAACAACAAAAAATCAAAGACGTTTATTGCCAAAAGGCAATATACTGCTCTTTGGTTCGTCCTGTTTTATAGTACTGTGCCGTTGTTTGGTCCCCTTTCTAACAACATGCAGTCTAGAGGAACGAAGGCTTATTCGTTTGGCTTTGCGACATTTTCATTGGCAGATTACCAAGTTATGAAAGTCGGTGTAAGCTCATCAACCTGGCATTGTTGGAAAAGAGGTGTATGGTGGCCAGAGCGTGTTACGTTGTTGACCTCCTTCAGGAAAACATCTACTGTTCCACTAAATAAAGTTAATCGAAAGTTAAAAAGAAATTATACTTCCAAAGAATGGTGAAAATTCAATTCCAAAAGTACAAGGTTATTCTAGTAAAACAAACAATTCAGTACATGTGTTTTGATTTAGGGACTAAGGCCAGTTTGATAAATGAATAGGTAGTTAAAAAGTTGTAAAATTTTCAAAAAATAGGATAGGTTATGAAAAGGGGAGTTGATAAATATTAAACTAATATTAACAGCTGTGGAAACAATCAATATCTCTCCGTTGTTCGTAATTTTGGAGGAAGGATCATTATCTAAAGTTTTTGTATAGTTTTCGTCGATTGCGTGCTTCACGTTTCTAAAGGTGCAATTTCGACATTATCTCCCTGTATCGATATGTTCTTTTAGACGTTTTGTCCATTCGACGCTTTGGCCACTGGCGTTGGCTCACTGGCGTGGGCTCTACTGCTGATATGCAGCAGTGATTGCAAATTCGCTTTGACGCTACATAACAAAGGAAGAAAGAATAATGTTTCTTCCCGCTTCCTTTTTTCAAACATTTTCTACAACTTCGACGATGTTTTAACTTTCAATCGCACCAGCGGATCACAGAAAGAGCACTGGTGCGTTCTCGTCCCCGTGTACGCGGCAGTGATCGCAGGCGAGAGCACGTGGGCGAAGACAGATGAGAGCACGTGAGCGCGATCGTTTAAAAGAGAGTGTGGTTCACTCACTCCACGTAATCCTATAACGGGCGCACACTTTCACTCCGTCTATTTTTCACAGAATAAAAGAACACTTTGCTTTATCTGAGGTGAGTTATGGTTGTATCCTCTGTGAAGATACAAATCTCACGCACCGGCGTAACATAAGTGCGAAATGCCACCTCTGTCCGCAGACGGCGAGGCTGGCAAGGTACAGCCATGGATCGATTACAACGGAGACAACTTCTGTGTACAGCAAAGGCCACAGCGACCTTGGTCTGATTGGTAAGGTAAGGTATCTATCAAGTGGTTATCGAGATAGCTTTCAAACAAAAAGAGCTTCGACAAACAATTATGGGCATGGTCATGGGAAATTCAGGACATCCGGTGGATCACGAAACAGTTGAGAATCGATCATTCTACCGTGTTCCGTGTGGTAAAATCGTTCAAGGAGACCCAGACGACCCACCAGCGTGCTAGCAGCGGAAGAAAATCATTCGATTAGGGATGTGACCAAGAAGGTCAATTCTTCCGTCTGGTTCATCAAGCAAACAATAAAGCGGGCCAGACTTCATGTTTTCAAGGTGAGAAAGGCGCCTAACCGGACCGATAAACAGAATACGGTGGCCAAATAACGCGCCAGAAATACAGAAGCCACGAGTACCGCGAGTGATTGGTTCAGCCGAAATGCATCGTAATGGACGACGAGATGTATATTAAAGTGGCCGCCAAGCAGATATCCGGCCTGGAGTTTTTCGTCAGCAAGTCCCACCTTTATGTTCCGGAGAAGCTTCGGAAGAAGAAGGTCGAGAAATTTGTGTGGCAGGCGATCTTTGGGTACGGCAAATTCAGCAAGCTGTACATAACCACCACCAAAGGCCAAATATATAAAGAAGAATGCCTTCAGAAGCGCCTTCTGCCGTTCCTTCGGTCCCATGAAGGCGAGACTCTGTTTTGATCGGATCTGTCATCGTGCCATTATGAGAAACTGGTGATGGAGTGGTACGAGGCCAACGATGTTGTTTTTGTGCCGAATTGAGGTAAATCCGCCAGTACGTCGCCCAATAAACAAGTTCTGGGTGATTATGTATGATGTATGATATGTACTACCACCCATTGTAGCACGGAAACTAAGTCCGACAGCATTGAGCTCTCCTCGCTGTTAGACTTGATCAAGCTTTAATAAACACTGATTATCCTAATCATGCCATTGTATGAAGGGCTAAAAAGGGGTTGGGTGGATAGATAGGCAACATCACTTATACGTATCCACAGGGATATAAATAATCTCCTTCCAACAACAAGATTGAACAATTGGTCAAAAGAGCAAGCTATCTAACATGAGGATGCCGCAATGGGCGGGGAGAAGAGCCCGTCCTCTATTCACAAACTGTTAGCAATGGGGAGTTGGCATTCCCACTCTCCCCATCCAGAGTGCTTCAATCGGGTGCTCTGATGGTGCCTCCCATTCCCATGAATTTTTTATATAATAGTGTATGTATTTATGTATATGAAAATTACTACAAGTATTCGTAAATATTATATATGATGTTCTTTCGTCGATTGATCCTGAAATGCAATAAATGTTGTAAATTAATGTGAGGAGTTCTGTGGGTCCACGCCTTAGCACGTTTTCGTTCGTTTTCAGCGATAGCAGCAATAAACCGAAAAAATCCTGAAAAAGTTTGTTAAATCTATTGAAATTATACAGAACTAATATTCATACATTTTAATTGACTCTTGCCATAGTCACTATTTGCTGATTGATGTTGATTTTATAACAGCAATTCATTTTTATTTTTGCTGACCTAATAGTTATTGTTCCTGAGGGGGGAATTGATTGAAAGTTAGTTTAAGCCAAATGCAAATACAAAAACAATAAGTTATGTTTAATTATCTGAAGTAAAATCATTAAAACAATATCACCAAATATAATGACATTGTGAGTTATGACAATAATGACAAAAATTGAAATGTAAAATCAGGCACTAGCTAAATGACACACAGCGCTGCACGAATCAGATCCGCTTAGATTTAGTAATATGCCCATTCGCAAATCGGAAATGAAAAATACATTCAATAATAAGTGCAAAAGCCTGCCACAGCTCCTGTTGCAGCTTCCTGTATTCAAGGCACTGGATACTTCTAAATCATAAGAGAAAGAGAAAGGATCAAAATAATAATTGGACAAATAAGACAAAGTAATTAAAAGTATATATAACCTATTTGATAAAATTTATAAGTTATTTTAATGTTAATATCTAAATCACGAAAACACAAGTCATGATAAAAATGGTAATGATGATGATGAAGATGAATGGTGATGATAATGAACAATTATGAGCCAGAAAACTTACACAATGTATGACAGCCATGTGAAATGAATTTTAAATGTTAATTTTTTTTTACAATGATGGCCTGGTAGACCTGAAAGATATGATAATGGAAAATTATATGATTTACCGGTCGCACCCCCTCATTTCGCTATTGTCAGATTGACAACATTGCCCAGGCTACGCCAACCAGCGTCTCCATGTTTCAGCTGGCAGTCTTTTGTGATCATACTCGTGGAGGCGTGAGGTAGGAACTTGTGAGGACCAGAGGTCGGTCGCACCCTCCTTCGAAGTTGTCAACTCACCATTTGAAGCCCAACAAGTTCTGGGTGATTATGAAGGGCAAACTCCAAAAAACAAGGAAGGTCTTCAAAAACGACAAGGATTTGAAGAAAGAATGGATGAAAGTGTGTAAGAAAGATGGCGCAAGTGTTGCACAGGATTTGATGGGTAGCGTTAAGTCCAACGTGCGGGCATTTAGCCTAGGAGTTTAGGTTGAATAAATAAAACCCTATCTAATATGTGTTTATTTATTCCCTGAGAGTTTCAAAAATATCTGACTTAAAATGAATTTGTGGTGATCATTTTGGGTGGTTGAATTATTTACGAGTACAATCTTTAGTGCTCAAAATCTTGCCATTTTCGTTAAAGGGTGATACGGTCAAAATTTGGTCAAGGGAAAACGCGTGTAAATCGGTGAAATCGTTTATTTAAAAAATCAAATTAAATTTCTTTTTCAAGTTCAATTAGTATAAAATTCAGGAAAAATATTCAGTTAGGCTTCCGCTTTTCCAAATCCAAATTGCCGGGCCTTACGCTTGACCCCTGCCATCAGATTTTGTACAGCCACCTTGTCCACATTCTTCGCCGCAGAAAGCCAGTTTGCCTTGAACTGCTGCTCGTCCTTAGCAGTTTTTTTGGTCTTCTTTAGGTTCCGCTTGACAATAGCCCAGAATTTCTCAATTGGGCGGAGCTCGGGCGTGTTGGGAGGGTTCTTGTCCTTGGGAACCACCTGCACGTTGTTGGCGGCGTACCACTCCATGGCCTTTTTACCGTAATGGCAAGATGCCAAATCCGGCCAAAACAGTACGGATCAACCGTGTTTCTTCAAAAAAGGCAGCAGACGTTTATTCAAACACTCTTTCACGTAAATTTCTTGGTTGACAGTCCCGGAAGCTATGAAAATGCTGCTTTTCAAGCCACAGGTACAGATGGCTTGCCAAACCAGATATTTCTTTGCGAACTTTGACAGTTTCGTGTGCTTGAAAATATCTGCTACCTTTCCCCTTCCTTTTGCCGTATAAAACTCCTGTCCCGGAAGCTGCTTGTAGTCGGCTTTGACGTAGGTTTCGTCGTGTACAGCCTCCGGGATCGCGCTTTGGCCGTCGTATTTTGTTTATCATCGCGATTTGGAGTCACTACCTTCTTGTAAGTCGATAGTCCGGCTCGTTTTTTGGCTCCATGCACGGTTGTAGACGATACACCCAGCTTATTTGCGGCATCTCGGAGAGGTAGGTTAGGGTTTCGCTTGAAACTACCGGCAACTCTCTTGTCGTCTCAGCGGCTTCCGGTTTTCGATTTCCCCGATCCAGACTTCCTGGCTGTCGACAAACGTTCCCCAAACACTTTAATTACATTTGTAACGGTTGATTTGGCAACTTTTAGCGATTTTGCCAACTTTGCGTGCGAGTAGCTCGGATTTTCGCGATGCGCGAGCAAAATTTTGATACGCCGCTCTTCTTGCTTGGACGGCATTTTGACAACTTAAGAGTGAATTCCAAAATCAAAATAGGAGCAACATTCTACACACACACACCTTCAAAATGAGGGGTGTTCAGGTATTTTAAATGCAAAATTGAAAGAAATACGTCAAGTTGATATTGACCAAATTTTGACCGTATCGCCCTTTACTCTTAATTTGTATTTTCATTTAACACTACGTAACATCTATACCTTTCACTTTATATGGCGATACCATTATCAATTATAAATTTATATTTTTGAAATTCTAAGATCTTAATGTGTGAAGCTCATTGGTAGAAAGATTTACCATTGACTGTGTAAAAAAGTCTCAAAAATTTAAAGAGAATACCCCAATATAGAAAACAAAGATGTTGTCAACTTCAAAAAAAATCTTATTCAATCCGTTCAATTTCACCCCTTGTAACAGGCCTATTCGCGGATGGATAGTGGAGGACAGTTTTCTTGCCACAAAACTGCTCACGTGTGCCTGTAGATGCGAGCAAAGGTCAGAGCAGTCATTGAAGTTTAAAGAGCACACCACACCAACGCAGCAGCAGCAGCAGCAGCAGTTCGAGAGATGGGGAGTCAAGAGACAGACAAAATACCCCATCTTCCAACTCCGCCACTACTGCTGCACCGCATAGTTTGTCTTCCACCTGTCTTCAGAATAAGGGTCGGGAACGGGCAGTGAAAATCTGAAAGTTTTTCTACACAAGATAAGAAAATGGGTCTTTGTCGGCCATTTTGCTTCCTGTGAAACTCTCCATTTCCCACCCTTCAACACCAGCCTTTTCTTTTCGATATTTACCATTCTCCAGCTGCAGCCGCCAAATGGTGGTAGAGGAACTTTTAAGGTCTGTCGTCTTCATTTTCGTTGATCTTTAGCAACTTTTATTTTTTGTCTTGAGCAGAGCATCTTGCGAGGGTGCTCGAAAAATTTTCTCCGAAGACCTTTTGCGCCAACTCCAACGAAAAGGGTGGCTGCCTCTAAAAGGGTTGCAACCATGACCAAGACAGGAAAATACAATCATTTATCCTGATGATTAATAGTTTAATTAGAATAATTTACACTTCTTTCTTGTGCCATTTGTTTTTCAGTCCTTGTCTCGTAACAGGGACGGGACAGGTGTAATGGTCTTTTCTTTTCCTGCTTTCTTGGAACTCAATTTCTGTGGTTACAAAGGTGTAGGAAGTGCAAAGTTTGTTGTATAGATGTTTGGATCCCACCAGGAACAATTAAGAACAAGAAGTTTTCTGGAATTGAGTGATGGATGGTGGTGTGTGGAACTGTGCGTCCGGTTTGTAACTAATGATAGTTTCCCAGAAAAGCATTGCTTCTTAAGTATGCCATTAGCATTGCCCACTCGTCCATGACGTAAATTTTTAGGAGCTTTATCGGAATCCATTTCAATCAATCCCACGTGCAAAAATTCCTACTCTGGCAATCAATTAACTTTCCTCGTTATTTTCCTCCCTATCCATCATGTATGCGACAAAACAATTTTATACCTCGAGTGCAAATCCGATAATCCGTAATGAGGTGAAAAAGAACGAATGAACCTGAACGATCATAGTCATCAGCATCGGTGTGAGATCCGATTGGCATGTGATTGACTGGCACAGTAGCGTACCAACCGACAGAAGGAAAAGACCAATGATAGCATATTAAGCAAATCCCAAATCGGTACATAAATGAAAGGATTAAAATATTTATGAAAATTACTTTCTTTGATGTGTTCGCGTCCTTTCAAATTCACCTCAACATCCAGGCGGTAGAGGATGGTTGTGAGGCGCAAATGAACCGCGTCGTCACATCGGGAAATGATTAACTGGGTATATGGCAGGCGCTCCTTTTTTCCCATTTTCATCAATTCATCCATGCGCGACATTTTGCACTGCCGAGTGAGCTCATAATATCATCCGCGCCATGGGAGTGCCGCCACCGTGGTGACATTTCTAGCATCAGCAGCTCCTGCCAAATCCGATCGGAGGAAGGGGTCACAATAGTAGGTAAAGGAGCACAGCGATGGCATAAATGAAAAAAAAATCCTCAATCTGCTCGGCAAAGGTGCAACGGAGTTAATCCGGGAGCAGATCTAGTTGTGTCCTGCTGTGAGATGATTGAAAACACCTTATGACAGTATTTTCTACTTCTTTTTTCGACGTCACCTCTACTCATAAGTCTGTTGCACCAGTGGAAAGTGGAAAATCATCCCAGTCCATAGAGTTTTTGCTAGTGTTTATGAAAACGACAATCCTCTAAAGTCTGCGAATATAAGCAATGCCTGATAGCGTGGTTCTTCTAGAGCGTGGGTCATTTGTTATGAATGTGTTGAATAGGTGTTCGAAAATAAGCTTTGATTGATATAGTAATACAAAGTTAAATTTGTGCGACAGATGGTTTTTATTTATTTAGAAACTAAGTTTTTAGTGAAGAATTATATAGGCGAAATTTGCAACTCTAGTGAATTTTTAATGAATTGTTATCATAATATTGTTGAATTGTCTCCATAACGTCATTGAGGACATTTTGCAGGCATCAATAACTCAAGTTTAAGATGATTCAGGAAGTTGTCCACAACAGGATATACTACAACAGGTCACTTCACCAGATATGGAAGCATGCCAAAAATCATGGGAAATTCCATAACTATTGCCAAGAATGTGATTTGCCAACTCTAACTCTAACCAGAGCTTATATGGCTCCAATTTCCAAAGTCCTCGAACATTGGCCTTTTGATACTATATCTTAAAACCTTGTTTACCTGCAAAGATGTTGCCTTGAGTAAAGTTGTTCAGAATAGGGTATGTGTCCCTTAACTCAGCCTAATATCCAACAATCGATTACATTTTTTATTATTACTCATAAATTATTTGAGCTGGCAACAAAATTTTACTAACTATACACTTGCTAACGCATGTTCAAGTTACACAACTCGTTTTATAAAGTCAGAAGGGAGAGTGATATGGATGTAATGTCAGTTTATGTTAATGTTACCAATAACAACATTTTTACTACGCTTTTAGTACAACAGGCCATAGTTGGGAACATAGAAAAAAATATGTACCTAACATTGCGTCCACCGTTTTCTCGTCAAATAATTGTTATTTTACCTATGTGATCTGTTAGTTTATAACATGTGACTAAATTCTGTACATATTGGCTGCATTATTTGGTTTAAAGGTTCAATTTCGGCAAATTCAGATCATTCGAAGATCGTGTAGATAATCTCTTAAGCTTAACCAGTAAAGTCATGGTACCTAAAATGTTAAGGAAATGGAAAATTATGCGGAAGTGAACAACTATAAATTGATTGATAATGTCTCAATTGCTTTGAAACAAATCGGTCATGCTGAAAGCAACATGATTTTGTTGATTATCGCCGAAATAATGACATATTTGGTACATAGGCCGAATCAAGTAGCTAGGCTAACATTACATCCCGTTACCCTATTAAGAGTTTTCGGAAGGTGGAAAGCTTCCCTAGTAACACACAAAACATCTTTTTGGAATGTATGTTTTATAAATGTATTATAAACGTATTGTAAAACATGTCCAGTTCAAAGCGGTTTGGATCCCTAGTATTCTTTTTTTTACTCTGACTAGATCGTTAGTCAGAATAAAAAAAATACGAGGGATCCATAACGCCCTGAAGCTAACAATACTTTTTTCACAGCTGGAATTGATTAGTACATTATTATTGTTCTATACATTTATAAAACATGATCAGAACAAGTTTTTATGGGTAGATCTGAATACTGTTGAATTAACATTACACCAATCATGTTTTGCCAAACTTTTTTTTTTCATCATGATGAATTTGTTGTGCAAGCTTTTGGTTGCCATCGGGAAGCAAATCAAAGATACTCGGAGTTGACTTTTCAACAATCGGAGTTGGCTTTGCAAAGAAGGTACAAACCTAACACGCTAAAGACTAGTGTTCAAATCCCACGCTTGGTAATGTTATAGTTTTGAATGAGGATATTTTATTTCCATTTTATGTTTTATAAGGCTTCACTTTTTGCGCTTTTTAAGTAATATTAAAGTATGAAATAAAATATTATACACTAATATTGATAACCTATTTTTGTCATTGGACAGTGCTTTCAACTTATTTAATACCAGCTGTGTTGCTTGGGTTGGTTCGGAATTCGGCTACTACGTGGGGTTAGTGAGCATTTAAAAGGGAACATATTTAAACGAGTTTATTTCATGCCACCAACCAACTAGAAAGATCGAACCTTCAGCAAACTTATTCAAAAGCTCGAGGGCTTCCTGATGAGGTAAAGTATGTTCCGTAATTCAGTCACTACATGGTGCTAGTGTCATGGGAAAAGGTGCATTTTTTAACGAGTTTATAGCGTAATCCCGACCCATTAGAAAGTTCAAAACCTTCAGCAAAATTGTTCAAGAGATCAAAGACTTTTGCAAGTTGAAGAAACGCTGTAGAAAATTACCCATTGGGTATTTTTTCTTGAAAATTTAGGTAGAAGGAGTTTAGAGTGTTTGTTTTTGTATTTTTATCGCTGTCAGTTTTTTGGAAATTGGAAAAAAAAACGTGTATGTATGTGTATGTATGGTAGCCACCATCCCCTCTAGCCCTTGGCTTGGATGCAGCTCCACTTAATAGCAAGATCAAATTGGGCCACCGATCTGAATTCGCACTATCGCTGTATGAAGGGCCAAAAACGGAGGGGTGGACCCGTAAGCAGAGACACTTACACGAAATCCACGGGAAATTAAGAATCTCCTTCCAACGATATGATCCAACAAATCGAATAACACAATTCGCAATACTCATTAAGCTTTCTACAGGATGGCTTGTTAAGAAGGGCGCGTCACTCTCCCTGAAACTGTTGGAGTAGAACTCGCAGCACCACACTCGAATCGGTAGGATAAGAAATGATACTGTTTGTTCCTCCTAGACTCAGGCAGTCAATCAAACCATCGTCCAGTTTCAGCTTGAATGATACCCTGGTGCTCCTCCTCCCAACCCAGTATTTATTATATTTATATAAATATAGATGTAATGTAATAATAATATGTTATATATGAATATATGGTAGAGCAAAAATTATACAAGGATATTTAGTTAAATTATGTAATAGTTGGAGTTCACGAGCCTATGATAACCATGTTAAACTAAATTAATTAACCTGCTGAAATAATAATATTAAGGCAGTAATAATAATATGCAGCTTCGTACCACTTTGTATCACTGATAGGTGACTGTATCTCTGAATGTGAAGGTCATCTTGTTATTCATTGAGGTATAAATATCAATAAAGCATTCAATTGTATATAAAACCATAATATTATATTATTACGTATTTAATCATGACATATAGATATGTAACCTTCTGGAATGAAGAGCATTTATTAATTTTGATTATTATTTGATATAATGTAATAAAATAAATATACCGGCCGGATCACCAATCTGAAGCAATTAAAATTTTAATAATTATTTTATTACTTCTTCCATAATATTATATTTATGATATGCAATTAATAATGATGAACAGCTGTGTTCCGCTGAACCGCTCAAATAGTAGTTGATGATCGTGTACTGAAATGTTAAGGTCATATTACGCCATTTAATGGAAAATATAATGAAGGAATTAAAGGTTGAGTGGTCGAGAGAGTCGTCAACATTTCTATTAATGAAAATATGCTAGAGCTCGTAAAAACATGCAGCATATAATAACACATACTAGTATCTACACATCTATATATACATCCATTGCTACTTTCGAAAAGGCCACCTGACGGTGCTAGATACAGCTGAAAATTGATCCCCATTCTTACTGCTGCTTCTACCAGAAGATGATCATCCTATAACCGCAAGACCTCCTCTCCTAAACTGTATGGTACCTGAGAGAAATTTACCTTTCTGGCGTAATAAATGTAATGAAATATACAGAATTAGGCTATGAATAAACAATGTCCTATAAGATAAAATATATAGTGCGGGTATATTGTAATATGAACTGAAAATTACATGTGTGCCGACTGCTGTTTTGTTGCAATTGTAGACAAACTTGCATCCATTATGAACCAGAAAATTTAGGCAATGTATGACCGCCATGAAAAAAAGAATTTTAAATTTTAAATTATTTTGTAATACCTGACGACCTGGAAGACCTGAAAGATATGAGAATGGAAAATTATGATATGATGTACCGGTCGCACCCCTCACTTCGCTATTGTCGGATTGACAACATTGCCCAGGCTACGCCAACCAGCGTCTCCATGTTTCAGCTGGCAGTCTTTTGTGATCATATAACTCGTGGAGGCGTGAGGTAGGAACTTGTGAGGACCAGAGGTCGGTCGCACCCTCCTGCCAAGTTGTCAACTCACCATTTGAAGCCCATCACAGTATGCTCTGGTTACTTGAAGAAAAAACAACAACACTGCATTTTGGGCTTCAAATGGAAATTGAAAAAAAAAACGTCACCCGAAAAGCAGCGTCACGAATTAATTTTACGCAAGTACCTGGACCTGGATCCTCAACTCTCAAATTGGGACATCGGAAAACAACTCAGAATCGTGTAGTCAACGGTGAATCGTGTGATTAAACTTTACTACAAAACGGAAGGAGAAATGCGGTCAGAATACATGTTTTATTAGAGATCAGGAATGCTTCGGTCGGGGTCAAAAAGATGAAACTGTTTAAGTTTTTCGTTCAGAGAACCAAAGACCGGGAGGAACTGCATTCGTACAAAGAGCAGAAGGCTCCAAATCGTGACGAATGGCAAAATATGGTGGGAAAGTCACGGGCTCGGAAACTGTTTACCTAGATGCTAACGAAGCCTCATTGTCTGATCATGGAGGATGAGTCTTACGTCAAGGTGGACTTTCAGAAGCTTCCGGGGCTGCTATTCTTCATCGCCCAGCACAAGTTTGGTGTTCCGGAGGAAGTAAGATAGCAGAAACTTTCAAATGGAGAGATCTACCTCAAGGAGTGTATACAGAAGCGTCTGCTTCCTCTGTGCAACACGAGCACTCAACGATCTCCTGGCCGGATCTAGCTTAATATCACTTAAGAAATGTTGTTCTGGAGTGGTACGAGGCCAACGGGGTCACTTTCGTACCCAAGGACATGAACTCCAACTCCTCATTTGAAACCCTCAAAGGAGCGTATGGTACGGTATACCTTAACGTAGACAGGATTAACTCTAGAAATCATCGACTTCACAAGGAAGTAACACACAGTTCAGTAGTTCAGGACCTATGGTTTGACATAAATCTTTCCAACAGCGTCACTCAAAACGATCTACATTAAAATGGCTGGGGGCAATCAGTTTTTCTCTTATACTAAGTACAGAGAGCGAATAATGGTGCTTAAACTTAGGCTCATCAGTCAAGACACAAGTTAGAAATACCTTAGTCTTTCTCGAAGAAGTCAGGACAAATGGTGTGAAATTAACCTCACAACCAACGGTTGACCTAAAACTTCAAATTCAAGACGGAAAAACGGTTGTCCCCGTTTCCTCTATCTTACGGTTTGAAAATATTACACAGTGGGCTTGGCTGTTTTAATATTATTGTCATATTACAAATATGACAAAAATATTAGAGTTGCTAAGAAAAATACTGATGATAGTATTTTCAAGGATGCACTTAGTTGTTGGCTGAGTAAGTGTTAAAAAAGAAAAGAATAGAATGGGCTCAGAAGTAGTATACGAAGAACATCTAGCGTTTGATTGATCATACAACTTGGTACAACAATGTTTTGCTCTATCTCTTATATTTGCGGCGTGAAAGTGTAATCTCACCGCAAGTTTTGCCAAATTATCGCCATGATAATCGCCGTGATATTCAAGTGAATCAAACATTTCACTTCTTAATCCAAATTCTTGAAAACTAACTTAGTTAGTTTTTTATTGGATCAGGGTTGACCAAATATGACTCAAAACTTTTCAATGCTGATTCACTTCATATTAAAGCGATTTCCTGCTTTTCTGGGCTGCTAGTCCAGGTTACCATTAACCAGTTTGAAAGCGTCTTTATCGAAGATCATTCAGCAACTAAATTGCCTTAAATGCTGTATAAATACAGCTTTTTGCCGAATATACGGCTTTTATATTTTAAAATAAAACAGATAAATAAATAAATAAATGAATTTGTGCTATGGCAATGCTTTAGTCTGTCCACAATAAATTTCGGACACCAAAATATTAGCAGCAAAAAATATTTACACATAATTCCACAAAACGTGTTGTTTAGTTCACAATAACAGAGTTAAATCTACATAAGAAACAGTTGATTAAGATGTTAATCCTTATTTCTGGAAAATTCTCGAACTTTCTGTGGTACACCCGCCTTCAGGTTCCGTAAGGTATCCTCGTGACGATTCTCCATCTTCTCTTGAAATCATCGGTACCATTCCCGAGTAAAGTCTAACATCATAAAGGTAGCAATTCGAAAACTTATTTTTAAATCAACATCAAATTGAAATCAAAATTCGATATCACTTCGTAATTTTCAGATTTGATATCAAATTTATGTTTCATCTTGCTCTAATCGTGCGTTCACTTTTCTTTAAAAGAAGTAGTTTTTTTTTTGTAAAGACAGATCATCAAGTGAAAAACTCGTTATGATATAAGCAGGAAATTGACTTTTCAATTTACTCTCATGGATTGCAGGATCAGTTTAAAATTTGATGTCACCGGAATAAATGTTTGCAATCAATTTTGATGTTTTAAGCGTTAACCGATCAAAAACTGCCGATTTTTCATGGGTTTACCTTCACCCGCACTGACGAAACTACCCATGCAGCATCAATCATAGTAACTCATGGGTCAGCCAGCAGACAAAATTTGACAGCTCTATCAGTCGAACGCTAACCGTGATGGCAAAACACAGTGAAACAACTCCGCTCAGAAGTGTGCGCATTCAAAGAACGGTACCCCGCCGCGTCCAAAACGGACATCGTGCGGCACTTTCTGGACGCTGGATACGCCTATTCTGACATCTACAACAGCCCTGAGCGACAAGAAGCTCGAAAGGATTCTGAAGAGGAAGGCCGAGGGAAAAGTGGCTACATCGCTGAGTGCGCTTGGCCGGAAGGTCGATTCAACCGGCCAAACAGTGAAACAGTATCTGGCGAACATGAACATACATGTCAGGAAACGAGCTGCAGGCAATGACGCACCGGCAACGGCTGAATAAGATTGTCAACTCGATTTTCCCGGCGAATTGCGTGGCGGTGGTGATGGACGACGAGATCTATCTCCCTCTGGTTGGAAACGACTGGCAAGGCACTTCATATTTTACTTCCCCTACGAATGAAATGAGCTCCGAGTGAAGTTCATTTCACACACCTAGTTCCCCAAGAAGGTGCTGCTGTGGCTGACAATCAGCGAGAAGGGGATGCCTGCTGGAAGTTGCGTCGGTCATCAAGAAATACCATAACCTAAAACACATCCCAACTTGTTATGGCTCATTCCCAATTCTATGCATGCATTAAAAGTCTGCTCTCTGGAACCCATTCAGTTTTAAATGGTCTTTTTCATTATTTCATGGGAAAGTGTATCTACTACCTAGGACATTTGAGTTTTATTTATTGTGGTTATGCAGTTATTCATTGCTCATTTTACTATTTGTATGGGTAAATCAAACAAATAAAATGAAAAGACATATGCAAGTAATTTAGTGCTCAAATTACTTCATTTCGCGGAAATCAAGGCATATTTATTTGCATATATGCTTAAAGCGGTTGCTTCATTTGACAGATTTACTGGTAACAATTAGATTATCCAAAGATCTTCTCTCATCTATTATTGCTCATTCCTAAATTTTTAATGCTGATCACACATTATTTGTTGGCACAAGCCTTAATAATTTAGTGGCACTATTTTCATTTTTTAGTGCTTTTTCTGAATTACTTAAGACTAGACTCGGAAAAAATGAGACACACAATAATGATCAACAAATTCATTTTAAGTCGGATACTTCTCAAATTTTAAGGTATTAAATAACTATACATGTTTTTGCATAATTTAGAATTTCCTCCCCCAAGCTGAATGCTCGTACATTTCTCTTAACACTGCTCATGAGATCTTGGGCGAGGCTTTGTCCATCTTCCGTACACAATTTCTCCCAGTTTTTCTTCAAAGCTACATAGGTTTTGAATGTTTTTCCGCTTTTATTCAACTTCTTCTTCATTATCGCCGAAACTTTTCGATCGGACAAAGTTCTGCGTGTGTTGTGAGTTAGCTCCTTCGGGACCACATTAACGCCCTTCGCTTCGTACCAATCCATTACAGACTTGGCGTTATGGAACGAAGCGAGATCCGGCGAGAACAGCGTTGGACCACGGTGAGAGCGGAGGAAGGGCAGCAGGCGCTTCTGCAAGCATTTCTCTTGATAAATCTGCCCGTTTATGGTGCCGGTTGTAACGAACGGCTTGCTGTACCGTCCGCACTCGCAGATCGCCTGTCACAACAGATACTTCTTCGCGAATTTGTCCATCTTTCTCTTCCGGAACTTTTCCGAAACCTCCATGCGGGACGTACCGACAAAAAACTCGAGGCCGGGCATTTGTTTGGTGTCCGCCTTGATATATGTCTCGTCGTAACGAGACAGCCTGGCTTGACCAGCCACTCACGGTACAGCTTCCACGCACGCACTTTGGCCACCGTGTTTTGCTTGTCAGTCCGGTTTGGCGCCTTCCTGACACGTAGCCCAGCCCGCTTCATGGTCTGCCGGACGAACCACTTCGACGAATTGAGACTTTTGGCCACGGGTCGGGTTATTCTAAGGTACCGCCATAGACTAATCCTAAGACCAGTAGGTCCCATACAAAAGCAATGTTTTTTTCTTGGCCCAGATCAGTACTAGAACATCGGTCCCAAGCTCAGTAATTCAGCCCCTAATAATGAGACTCCATGAACAAACTCTCAGACATTCTGTCAAAATAACACTGGCAAATCAAAACAAAGGCGCAAATATGTATACAACAAGGTGCTGGCTTCTAAGGTGTAATGTTGAACCAAGGGGTTCTACTGACAGTGAACCAATTTCAAATCGCTGGTTGCATATTGTGATTGTTGGTACTGCCTTATATTCCGCGCCTTCCCTCTGGAAATTAATTTCGTTTCGGTTTTCAGCCGCTTTCAGCGCGCCGCTCGATAATCTTCATCTATGGAACATCTTCGCTGGGACACGGTGGAATGGTGGCTTTAATCCGTTTTGCCGATCCATCTATACCGGCAAACCGGATTAACGATCACACACCCAACATTGCTGGCGTAATCTGTTTCGAATGCATCTTGGCTTACTTGACGAATCGCGATAAAATTTTGCACACATAAAACATAACACTAGTATTACCCAAGAAATTTCGTTAATTTTTACCCACGCGATATGATTACACCTAGTAGTATCCATTTTTCTGAGTCCAATCTTTCAGTGCAGGTAAATATATTAGTCATTTCTAGGGTGTTCCCGAAAGTATAAAGCCCGAGAGTAAATATAAAGCTGACTAAAATAAAGTGAATACGCCACTCGCGCGCCGCTAGCACGCTCCTCGTGTGGGGAATAGAAAATCTTCGACAGTGGTTTATTTACATTTACTATAGAGAACAACGCTGGTGCCAGTTTGATCAAAAGTAGTCAGTGGATTCTCGAGAAATAACGTCAAGAATGGAACTCGAAAGAAGAAAATATACTAGCCTGTACACACCTTTGGAAATTTTGAGTGGTCGGTTCGAATGGCTATTAAAGCTGAAAATGAAAACAATAGTTTGGCGGTGCTGGAAGAAGCTACGGCTATTTGACAAGCTGCCACTGCCACGGTGGTACTGGATTGGTATGCAGCCACGGAAATATTACCATTGGTCAAACAAAAGGGCAACCAGCAGCAAGGTTCAAGAACATCTAGCGGAGGTAATCAAGGCCGTCAAACAGGACAAGAAAGAAATTTCACCTGACTCCAAATCGGCGGTTGTTAAACCACATCTTCGCGGAAAATGCGACATAACGACGAATGACATCGCAATCTTTACGGAATACCTCTATCATCCTGGAGGTAGACGTCGCATGAAAGCTTACAGAATGAGCAAACAGCCGAACACTCGAACCTATTGGAACAAAGTCCAAGGCAGACGGTAACACATGGTCTCTTACTACCCTGACGCAGCAGCCGATACGACGCAGCAGGCTACGCTGACTGCTGGCAGCAATCCGCACGGTTGAGGTAAAGGAAAAAGAAACAAGGTAGATATCTCATTACATGTATTTTTGAGATAGGTGCGCAAATAATGTTAAGCTGTAGGTTAGAGGTTTTTGTATGTTACAAATACCTTCCCACACATGACTGAGTCTGCACATTGAAGACGAAATACATTAATATCTGCTCAATGCTCTATAAGCAAGGTAGGGCTGGAATTAAGCCGAGAAAATTCTATTTTTTCTTCTCATTTCTAATTCACAGGTCTTCCACTAAACGAGCTCCAACTCTCTGATGTCTCTCTTCCAGAGTTTCGGAACATAGACGTGTAGAGCAATCTGTGCAGATTCACTAAAACAATCAAATATTGAGGTTTGGTTTTGTTGATTGGACTGATAATCTTTGTCTTTCCAGCTCTTCTTGGGCTACTGACATAGCGGATTCCACAAAATTTTACTTATCAACGTGTTCTTTGTGAAGTGGTCCGAAAGCATCGCTGCAGGTTTTAATCACGATCCTAAAACTCTCGATGTTTTAGCGAATTTTGTGATGTCTACTGAAATAAACCACCCATGCCTTGCAAGTTGAAAACCAAAACAGCATCCTACTGTTTTGTTGAAATCTCGTTTCAAATTCGATATCTTCAACGTTTCGTCATGTATACCATTAAATAGCACTCTCCCCCCCCGCCCATCGGATGAGAAAGGATTTTACGAGCGTGTTTTGCCGGCTTGGTTGCGGCCGATTTCATGGGTGAATAGGCTGCCAGTGATGCCCATATCCTCAGTGTAGTAAAGAGAGATTTTAATTTTTCCACACATTTTGGGAAAACGTGACAATCCATACAATGCATATTAGATGGCAGTTCAAATCGTGATTCCATTGAAATTAACCGCCACGCTTGTGATTGGTCCGGAAGCATCCTTACTGTAGGTTTTAATTGGTCCTAAAACTCGATGTTTCAACGTATTTTTGTATTCTACTGAAATAAACCACCCACGTTTGTGACTGGCCCTAAAACCACCCTTACTGACCCAATATTTGAATAATTTTACCGTGCATCTCTGCACAGAAAATAAACCGGAAACATATTAAATTCGACCCAGTCCTGCCACATACTGCCGTCGTTCTCCCCGCAGGCGTCCTGGTCCATGTTTGTCTGAATGCGGTGGGAGAGTCAGCCCAGCAACCTCTGCCCGGCGATGTTCGCTTTACTTCTACGAAGAATGTCCAGGGCAGAGTCCGAAACCACTCATTCCCCAGCCACACAGCCATCGGCACTCGGCCTGCGTGCATGATCCGTGAGGCGCTCGTCCATCTTTGCCCCCGGCGCAAGACAAGCAGCTGCTGCAACAGATGTCTGGTGTACTGCCAAAATGTTGGTGGGATCAACAGTTCCCTTGCCGAAGTATCAGTTGGCACCTTAGTGGTGGTTGCTACGGCATTTACGCCTCTCACCGAGACCTGGCTTAACGACAGAGTCGACTCTTTGACGGTTGCGTTGGCATTTTATCGACGCAGATCGGTTTAGCCTAACTAGCATAGCAAGAGTTATCGGTGGCGGTGTTCTGCCAGCTATTGTTCATTCCAGATTCAAATCCCGTTCGAGTGAAATCCTCCAATAGCACGTCGGTTGGGGCAAAATACCGGGTTGCATTGGCTGCAAACGACGATGTTTCGCTCTACGTTTGCGTGATTTACTCTCACCCCGGCCGTGGTGAACGGCGCAATTCTAATCGAAAAAGCAATCTTGACTCGCATGAACTGGGTCGTTAATTCGCAGTTCAATCCAAGGAGGACAAGGTGATGATTCTCGGCGATTTCAACTTAAAGCACGATTTCTTGGCAGCAAAGAAATTCTCTTGCCAGAGCACGCACTTTCCTATCGTTTCTCGATTTACGATTGGCATGACATCACGAGAACTGCTTGATGCGTATGGTACCGCTCAACTCAGGCAGCTGACTGGCGTTCAAAACAGGTATAATCCGCATGCTTGACCTGTGCTTTGTTAGTGACGATTTGTGTGGGGATTGCACAGTTATTGAAGCACCAGCACCGCTAGTAAAATCTGTCGGCATCATGCACCATTAATTTTGAAACTTGCGGTAAATCGATTGTGTTGCTTCTGCGATTCCTCTGAAAGTGTTTTCTACGAATTCAGTAAGGCCGATTTCAGCGGAATGAACGATTTCTGGGGACTTGTTGACTGGGACGAGATTCTCGATGTTTCTGACGTCAACCTCGCTGCATCGACAGTGTCTGCTGTACTGCTATATGCCATTGATCAGTTTGTTCCAGTGAGGATGAAACATCAATCACCTAAACCAGCTGGTCGAATTCCGCTCTCAAGCGCCTCAAAAGATGAAGCAGGCAGCGTTGAGACGACACAGCAAATATCGAACGGATTTCACAAAATTGTGTTACGTGGAAGCGAATGCTGAGTACAAGCAATTGAACGATCATCTCTATAACGCTTCATCAAGACCGTCTACAAAAAAGCCTTAAGTCCAACCCCAAAAGCTTTTGGCGTCACGTCAATGACCAGCGGAAGGAAGTCGGTTTGCCCTCCACGATGACGGATGGTTTGCTCGAAGCTGATTGCATCGCCGATATTGCCGATATTTTCCGTTCCCAATTCAGCAACGTTTTCTCCGACGAGCTGCTCGATCCGCAGGACATCGCGCTCGCCACTAGTAATGTGCCCCATCTTCCTGCCTCCGGAATGCATTATGCCATCACCAATGACATGGTAGTTGCAGCTGGCAAGGAATTGAAGTCCTCAACGGGATATGGTCCGGACGGCATTCCATCGCTTGTACTGAAACAGTGCGTGGATTGTCTTGCGTCTCCGTTAGCAAAGATATTCAATCTTTCTTTGTCCACTGGTATATTTCCGAACTGTTGGAAACAGTCATATGTTTTCCCAGTGTTCAAGAAAGTGTTGCAAGAGAATGGTCTCAAATTACCGGGGCATAGCTGCATTAAGTTGCAGTATCCAAGTTGTTTGGAGATGGTTTATTCTTCGGAAGCTAGTGCAGAGCTACGCGCACTATATTTCGCCGGATCAGCATGGATTCATTCCTAAACGTTCGACATCGACTAATTTGACGTGCTTCACCTCTTTCTTGGTCAAGCAACTTGAAAACGGTAATCAAGTGGATGCTATTTACACGGATCTCTCCGCTGCGTTCGATAAAATGAACCACCAGATAGCAATAGCCAAGTTTGATAAGTTAGGCATGAGCAACAACTTGCTTATCTGGCTGCGATCCTACCTAACCGATCGTAGTATGTCCGTCAGAATCGGTGATCACGTTTCGTCACCATTTAAAGTTTTGTCCGGCTTGCCTCAAGGCCTTGGGCCGTTTTTGTTCCTGCTTTGAATGAACGATGTTAATCTCATCCTCAAATGCCTAAAACTCTCATACGCCGATGATTTGAAGCTGTTCTACGCGATAAAGCATCCACTAGACGCCGTTTTTCTGCAACAACAGCTGGGGGCGTCCGCTGAATGGTGTTGCATCAATCGGATGACATTGAATGTGTGCTCGATGATTTCATTTGGCCGTAAACGCGAACTCTACCAATTCGGTTATGCTTTGGCAGGATTTGAGCTGCAGCGCGAAACGACGGTTAAGGATTTGGGGATTCTCATCGATTCCAAAGTGACCTTCAAAGACCACGCAGCATACGTCGTGTCTAAGGCATCATCGCAGTTAGGCTTCCTGTTCCGTTTTGCCAAAAATTTTAAGGATGTTTATTGCTTGAAATCGCTTTACTGCGCAATCGTTCGCCCTATGCTGGAATATTGTTCGGTTGTCTGGTCTCCATATTACCAGAATGAAATCCAGCGTGTTGAGGCGATCCAGCGGAAATTCATTTGATTTGCCGTACGTCATCTCATGTGGAGAGACCCGTTAAATCTACCCAGCTATAGCAGTCGGTGCCAGCTCATCAACCTTCAACCACTTGATGGAAGGCGTAACGTGGCAAAAGCCTGTTTTATTGGCGATCTCCTGCAAGGGAACATTGATTGTTCTAGACTGCTTAGCATGTTGGACATCAACATACGCCGCCGCAATCTACGCGCACATGCATTCCTGAGCCTTCCCGCGGCAAGAACCAACTATGGGCTCCATGAGCCAAATAGCTGCATGAGTCGTCTTTTCAATAGTTGTTACTTTGTATTTGATTTTAATGTGCATAGGGTAACAAATAAGTATAGTTTTAGACGTATTTTTTGTTAATTTGATTAATTTTGCAGTTTTGTGATTTTAGTTTTAAGATGCCGGTCATTGGGGCAAATATTTTACCTGTTGACTGTAATAAACAATAATAATAATAATAATAAATATCTTATTCGCTGCCGAAGTCCGTTAGATTCAGCACACCGTTAACCAAAACGGAGCCTACTGCAAACCCAACCATTTTATCCAACATCCCAGTGATTTCTCGTAAAAAGTGCAGTGGACTCCGCGGCTTCCTTCAAAGCGAGTACCATGTCAACATCTTCCGTGGTCGTGCCTACGCCGATATTGTCTATTATAACATTGAGATCGCCTGTTCTTATACAGTGAAGATGTGTGTTAGTCCCAAATAGCATCTGTTGGTTCTCTGTTTAATTACAGCTGATATGGCAATAACGGAGTTGTACCACCCATCATTCTTTGCACAGTAGAGCTTTCAACTTGGTCTGCCATCTTTTTCCACAACTTCTGCTAATCAGATGGTTTTTTGATTGTGTTGCCACATTTCTTCAGTTTGTTTTTTGATAATTGACCAACATTTTTTCGATTGAGAGTATTTTCAATAACGTCAATATCATTTCATTACATCCCGGCTGTAATGGTTGCTGTTTGAGCCAGGCCAAACATTTACGGAACCATCGTGCAACTGAATGTATCAATTGCTGAGCATCAGGATGAGGATTTCCAAACTGGTCTAAACAAATCACGATGTAAGAACTCTTGAGAGTTTTTAATACTTGTATGGAACATGAACCTTCGTTAAACTTCTACATTCCATTTGAGGTGAGTGTTTTCTACTTTAAAAGTCAAAACTATTACTTTCATTATTCTTCCGACTATGAACTATTGGTTCACTCTACACATCCTGAAATCACCCTGCCATGAAAAACAGAAGACACTTTTCGACTCGTGATAAAGTTCACGATCTCCGAGTGCATTTCCTCACCCATCCTCACTCGCGGAACCGAAGGGTGCTTTTTTATTCGCTCAATAAACAATATTTGATTTATTGTCGTTGGCAAACTTGCCAAATAAAAAAAACATAAGAGCATAAAACATTCTACGGAAAAAATATCTTAAAGCAAATCACAAGAACAAAGAAAAAGCAGCGAAGACATGTCCCCTGAAAACCACACATGTATCGTTATTATTTATGACGAATTTTCAGTATTCTCAAGTTTTCCCTCTTTGTGGGTTTTGGCATAAATTTTACGAGGATCAGCGTATGCTTTTATTACCGCATCGACGCACGGATCAGAGCATAGTCGGCTACTCGCTGAGCGTCAATGCGTTAAAGATCCTTGAAATACGGAGCCAAACTTTTCTAGTACCTTCCTTTACCCCCATTTTGGTGCCATCGTAAAAACATAAATAAAAATCCAACTCGGACGTTTGCCACCATCTATCAGTAACCCGTGGCGTTAAAGTTTGGATTTTTCATCTTCGTTATGCGAAGATAATTGAGTGCATTTGGGTCAAATTCATTATTCGTCAACCAAGGAAAAAAGCCAGGGATGCAACTGTTTCTAGGTTGACACTTCGGATTGGGTTGATTCACAATTTTAAGATTTGAACATAAATAGTTTGTCCGAAGCAAATAATGACAATATTAAGCACTTCATCAACAAAATTAATCCGAGTATTTCAATTAGCCTTAACGCATTATTATCAGTTACTGCAGTTTGAAATGAGAACTTATTAATTCATTCTAAAGGACTAAGTTTCATTGCATCTAAAGCTCCTTATTCAGTATACTTGCACTTCTATTTACGCGAAAAGAATGTTAATATGAATCTCACGTATCAACCACACAATTTTGATACCTCCAGGAATGCTTTTGCTGATTGTGCATTCTAGCTCATTGGTCCACCCGCTCGAATTTCTCGTTTCAGTCATTTTCACCATCATCTATGTCTAAACTTGATCGGAGCGGGACAAGGCAGAATGACTTCATTAGACCATTAGTGCGCGAGGTTCTCATCACGTAGATTGAATGTATTGCAAATAATTGGAAAATTGGCGTCGTTTACAGTGTCCCAGGTTGCAGAATAAAAGGATAAATTGTCTCATCGACGGCGTGCTGATTAAATTAAAGCTGACTATGTTTTATTCCGTCCCGTCTTCATCGTCCAGCCAAACCACTGCATCGGCCGAGAATACGTTTGATGCCTTGCGGTAGAAATCAGACAAAGAAGGAACATAAGAAATTGTCAGCAGTAGAAAGAATTTCCACCCTACCACCCCAGGGTTGTTCACATCGCTGAGTAAGCGTCATAAATCTGGACTCTAATTGAAACCAGCCAAATTAGCTCCCACTTTGAGCCAAATTGATATTGATGCGCTTTATTTCCCGACGACAACGATGGATTCTGTGTGATTCACGACTATCTCGACCCGGGATTGGGTTAGATTTGATGGGGCCTAATATTCATGTGAGACATACACTCAATTCGTCGAATGTGACCGCAGTGGTGCGCAGGCTTGGGCAGGATGCGATTACTTTAGTTGATTGTAGAAATTACTGCGCCGTCAGCATTTCTAGTGGCTACAGACTTTCTGAAGATAACAACATTGAAGAGTAACGTTTGCAATAACGACAATGTAGTTACAGTTAAGTTCATGTGTCGTTCTATTAACCTATGTTCTCAGCAGGGAACGTTCGTCTAACATGAGCCCAACATCAGTTCAACTATAGACACTGTATGTAGACCGGACAACAATTGTCTTATGCAGCCAAACGACCTGTCAAAAAATGCAACTTTTGATTTACTTTAAAGGAGCAAGTATTGTGATCAAGTATTGTTTTGACAAAAGCCAATTATGAACAAATAAGGGATACATACATATACTGATTATAGAAGTAGAATCATATCCAGTAAATGTAAGTATTTTCGGTGTATTATTTATTGCCGTTTGGATTACTAAAAATGAACAAAATTCTTTCTCTACACAGTGCCGAGCGTAGGACCACCATTTCAACGTGTATTTGCCATTTCTGCCTTATATTATCTCTCTTTGTAAACCTGAAGAAACCCACAGAATTCACTTCACATTTTCACTATGCTTTTTAATGAATATCTTCGAACGGAATCAAAACAAACTACCAACATCGCAACCGAATCTTTTTTTTAGCCTATTACGCTGTTTACTTCAATTTTGTACAAATGCAAGTGGTGCCAGATTAATTGCTCAAATATATGACATTTTTCAGGGTTGGCAGATTGTGAGATTTTGCGTTGTCCGATCTAGATACCGTGTCTATAAGTTCAACCTGTTATAATATTAGTGTGAATTATTAAGACTACACTAACATTTGAAGAGGGCGGAAGTGCCAAAATGTAAACAATTCATATTGTATTATATTTTGATCGAACCATATCAGAACAAGGACCTTGACAATGACATGAAAATCAATTATGCACTTCCAAAAACTAGAAAAATAAATTATGGCGTTCTGCTGGATCACATATTGCTCTAGTTATTTTGCTGTTCCGCCAAATTTTTCAGTTAGCTTAAAATCCTGGCTAATAGTTTAAGTGCAATTATGCACTTCCTTAAACTAGAAAAATAAATTAAGGCGTTCTTCTGGATCACACGTTGCTCTAGTTATTTTGCTGTTCCGCCACATTTTTCAGTTAGCTTAAAACCCTGGCTAATAGTATAATATTTCAGGCAAACAGTATTCCATTCGTGATACACAGTTTCGACTTGAGCTTGAAGTATATATTTACGGATTTTATGCGTACATATATTTATCAAAGCTTGACATTCACGATTACGCCCTAATCACAAAGCAGAAGTCGTTACGCCGTATGTTTTCACCCGTTAAAATGTCAAATTGGAATTAAGCCGTGGACATTATTTTGTTTATTTCCATTGATTGTTGTTACGCCGTCGATGGGCGTGGTTATGTTTAGCTCAGTTAGACTCTCTTGCCGGTAGGTTAAAGCTCGACTCAAAGTAAATCTGGACGCACGGTTGATACACCACCGCGTCCCTGGTGGTTGGAACAAACAACGTTTTACAGTTATTTGTTGAAGTTTCATTGACGAAGAAATTGGTTCTCGATTAATCGACGCATCTAGAAATTACGGATCATGGAACTTGAGTGAAGAAGGTGGTCTGCCTCAAAAATAGAAAAGTGTTGAAATTCCCAAAGTTAACGGTGTGTCTTGTAATCAAACGTTACAAGGATACTCTGAATGTGGGTAGAGCACATCCTTTCAAAAGAAGGACATAAGTCTTGTTGTGCCGGTAAACATCCGAATCGCCCCCTGAAACAACATTTAGTGGCCAAAAAGCGAGCACAATTACTATACGAACGAGATTTGTCGAAATGTGATGGCTGTATTTTAATGGATGACGAAACATATTGTCGTGACCGGACTGAGATATCATGTCTTCAAACGGTAATACGAACAGACGATGTCGGAATCATCAAACCTGGCCGAGGTTTTCAGTCTCGGCCATGGTTGCTCGTTCCGTTACTATTCGGTGATTCTGCTGCTTCCTTGGTACTGCTGCTGCTATGGGTCCGTTATTCCTAACGTTCGTCACAAGAATGCCGGCTGCACTTTTTTTTGGGACTTTAACCTCTTGATCATTCGTCCCATGCCGGCTGCACGTTTAGGCAGCCTTTATTTATACCCAACGATGGTGCTAGCTGTGTTAAACTTTTCGCTTCGCTAGCCAATGACATTTCATTTTCGCACTGCCTACTTCTTCTTTTTAACCATATATCACGCTCACATGATTCTACTCAACTTGGTTTAAATATTATTCAATACACACTCTATTTACCACACATATATCAAAATGGATTATAAACAAAACCACGTACGAAAATTTTACATGACAACTGATCGTGGGGATGTCCCTTCCGGGTGTAAATTTGTCAAAGGTTTACATTAAAGAGTGTCTGAAAAAGCGGATTTTACCCTTCATTCGGCAACACATGACCAATGTTCTGTTTTGGCCGGATCTAACCAGCTGCCACTACTCTAAGGAGGTACTATAATGGTATGCTGCAAACAATGTTAATTTCGTCGCCAAAGAGATTAATCCTCTGAATTGCCTTGAGTTCAGACCGATCGAAAAATATCAGGCAATTGTCAAGCGAAAATTTCGAGGATGCGGTAAAGAAGTGACAAATGCCCAACAAATTTTTTGATTTGATTTGACATTTTGATCAACCGTGTATGTAGTTTAATTCTTGAGTTATGATCACTGGAATGCGTCCAAATTTACTTTGAATCGGGCTTTATTTCAGAACTGAATATCTTCAACTTGTGTTAACTTGTAGCACTGTAGCTACAACTTCGTCGAACATTGAATATCTCTAACGCTCATATCTTTGGAGTGAAAGCGTTTCATACGCCATAAGACGCCGCGAGTCTAACGTATACCGCAAACCATGTTTCATTATTGAATTTTTGAACTAAGCTAAGTATCAGCAAACGAGTCTAACTGAGTTAATGCAAGTCGTAGCAACCACGAGGATCATTACCACATGGATACTTACTCAAACCTTCTGCGTGGGTTTTCCACATGATCCTGGATTATCTTTCAGTGTTTGTTTGGACAAGTTATCACATCGATCCGATTACTTCATTAGATATTGATGCTGCAATCTACTGTACTCTCAAAACCAGGCCAGAAGGGTGGAGCCATCGAATTAAAAACAAGAGAAGCGATTTTTAATGAGTTGCAGAAGAATGTATATTCTCCTGAGTTTGTTGTTAATGCAATCGTTAAGCGATTATTTTATATTTTCGGATTTTTTTTCACACGTTTTTTGAATGCAATCCTTTAAAAAAAATTACAAATCGAGCAGAAAAATACTGTTTCCTTCACACACAAAAGCTGGGCAACCTAGCGCATATAGGCCAGGATGTTGAACAGTTCCTCACGCTTCCGCATAACACAAACTTGCGTACCAAAACGACACATCAAGAACTTCAGGGCACGTTTATCGTTGAACACCTTCAGCAATTCCATGACCCGCTTGTCTTAAGGAGCATGGCCGACAACCTCACGGGTCAAAAAGCACACGAACCTGATGTGCTTGGTTTGGATACCCTTGGTGCAAGACGGGTGGATTGCTTTAACTTTAAGATTGCTTGGCGGACTTCCCAAGTAACATTGCCAAAACCATCCAGCATTACTAAGTTTTATTAAAGTTTTATGAAAGCCACTAGAAATCAATTTGGTTTTATTATGGTACAAAAAGGTGCCTATAGGTTTGATATTTTAAGTTTATGAGAACTTGTTTACCACGACCTCAAAACCTTGTTTTCTCAAATTCCTTTTAATCCGATCAAAGATTTTAATACGACTTTATGAACTCGTATTATGCTGTTTTTAAGTGTCGTTTTAGGACTCATTCATATTATCTTATTATGGTCAGTCGACCGAACTTTACCGAACTTTTTTACCGAACTTTCAACAGCTGAACAGTTCGGTAATCCGATTTAAAGGATTTCGGTAAAATTTGACAAGTTCCGGTAATTTTTTTGCCGGAATACTGTAAAATTTCACCGAAATCCGGTAAATCAGATTACCGAACGTTCAGCTGTTGAAAGTTTGGTAAAAAATTACAGAACACTGTAAAATTTTCTAAGTGTGTAGAATATTTTCGGTAAGCTGGGTTTGAGATTTTGTGCTCAGAATTTGTTGCGATTGAAGTAAACTTGCCGAAAAACAGACACCAGTGCTTATTTTTACATCATTGCCTGAATCTAATCGTAAAGAATCCGGAAAAAGCGAATGAAAAATTTCGTTTCAGTGGTTTAAATTCTAACACCTTGTAAACAAGCTCCCTGAACTGTCAAAAAAGTGAGGTTAATACATTTCGTGCAATGATCTATATGAACTTGTTTTTCTGCATGTAAACAAAGACACACAGCTGTCTTACGTCATCGTAGAGTTTTCTGTAGAAATCTTGCATGAGGCCAGTGAGGTCTATACAGGTGGAGCAGAAGTGGTTAAGTTATATTAGTGTAATGCAAAATACTGTCATTGTTTTCGTGAGATGATGCACAGCCTGAATTATGTAAACATACGTGACGTACATCTCTAAAAACAACGATTCACAACAGCAGCACAAGGCGGAATGTTTATTTTCGGTATTTGGCATACACCCAAAAGTTGAAATTGTAGCAAAAAATACAATTGCAGTTTTTGTAATCATATCTTGAAAAATTCGCATGATTCTGAAACGGCAATTTTGCCCATCATGATTCACAAAGATTTTTATGGTATAAACAAAGCCATGCAAGTGTGTGCAAGCGGTTATCGCTGTGTGCCTAGTGCCTCGACAGTCGCAGCAACCGTTGGGGTTTTGTTCAACCGTCAACAACTTCTCAATATGGGTGAGATGGTACAGAACGCCGCTACGCCATTTGCCACTGTTGCTATTCCGCTGTCAAGTGTTCTATTTTTATTTTCACTTGTCATCATACTCCCATCTCCCTCTCATCAAGTCACCATGCGTTTTATGAAATAAACGAAGCCATGTAAGTGTGTGCGACCGACATTTACTTCATTGTTGTAACGTTGAGTGCCTCGACAACCAAAGCAACTGTAGGGCTTTTATTACGTTCACCTCAACTTTTTCTGGTGGCTAGATGGTTACATTGAAGAGCCGTCAAGCTTACGGTCGCGGTTCGAATCTCAGTAGCGGATTGTGATCTTTTTTTTGCGAGCCATTGAATTTACAACTACTAATCAACTGCAGAACCTTACGCATCCATTGATTTTTTCTAATCGAATTGATGTGTTGCTTTTTTTCGCACGACCAATGTTGCATTTTTTCTCCAAGTTACGATCCATTACGAGAAATGAAACCAAATCATGCGAAATTGCATTACAATCTTGCTTTTTTATTTTGGGTGTAGTTTTTAAAAGGTTTCGGCTGAAAAAATGCCTACTTGTGCACTAAAAGGCTGCGGACAAAAACTAAACATGCCTTGTTATCATTCGCTTGTTTTGGAGTTTTACGTCACTACCCGAAATCATGGATTGTTTACTCATTTGTCGTTACTAAAATCGACAAACACCTTGCTCTTCGCCACCTGTATACACCTTATTGATCTGAGGCCCACTACACGGTAAGCTTCCTTCACCCATTAATGGGTACGATTTATTATTATTGTTATTCTTTCTGTGGTTTTTTACGCATTATACTGAAAAACTGCGTCTACCCATTTAAATGGGTGGACGCAGTTTTACGGTAAAATGGGTAAACATTTCCACAGGAGGAATCGTACCCATTAATGGGTAAAGGAAGCTTACCGTGTATACTCAAACGAAAAAGAAGGAGAATGATAGCTGCTTGCAAATAAGTTTCGAACTGTGTTTCTTTTTCATGCTCTTCATACGTCTAACGCCGTCTAATGATTTTCTAACGCCTCACATTTTTCTTGCATGGTTTATTCATATTCTCGAGTAGATTTGGGCCACTCTTAAGACGTTTTCAATGTTATGTTTTAAAATACTTTCAAACTATTTAATCGAAAGTTCTAAAATTTTAAATGGTCAAAATAGAACTGCAATTCTTGTTTTTTTTTTTTTAATTGTTTAAAGAGACTTTACCCTAAAGGGGTATTCGTCTCTATATAGAACTGCAAGGCGATCATCACATTGGACTGTTTCAAAAGCTGTTTCGATTAAGCTAATATGAGTGTGCCAGTGCAGTTGCGGTTTGTATGTAATTTTTGGTAATCAAATAAAGCAAAATTAAGTACGATCAACTCAAAACGGTTGAGAGCATTTCCCGGTTGAAGCAGGGAATACCTTCATTCCAATGAGAAAGCACTGGAATGTTGGATTACAAAATTGGATGGCAGCAGGGATTGTTTTGGTAAACGATCAACTGTCTAGTGAAATAATTCAATATTAGTACGGAATTACAATTTCAACCGATTTAAACCAACAGTAAGGATGCTACTGGGGTCACTCACAAAATTTAATGGTGGTTTTTCATTGGGAATATAAGGTAATGTTTGATAATGCTGGAATGCTGATTTGGACCGACGATTTAAACCATCAGTAAGATGCTTTTGAGGACATTCACAATGTGTGATGGTGGGTTTTATTGAAAAACCAAGGTAATTTATATTAAAGCATGAGAGCCAATTTGGATAGATTTTTACCACCAGTACGGATGCTGTTGGAGTAACTCACAAAATGTAATAGTGGTTTACTTGTTCCAACATATGGTGGCCCGGCGAATGACGAACGAAAAAGTTAATTGGGATCTTCATCACCGGCCCATCACACCCGGCGAACAACCGTATCTCACCAGGAAGCAGCTTTATTGTTTTTTTGTTTGTCTTTGCTCCCTCGATCACTGGAGACACCTAACAGTAGGTAACCGAAACAACAGAAAACGGGATGTACCTGATAAAAAAAAATATCGCACAACAAAGCCTTGACTCAACCGTTCACAGCCTATGCCCGACGGAGGCTCTTTTTAGTTTTAGTGAACTTTCAATTAGTACAACTACATTCTACAAACTTTTTTCTTCTGGAACTGATATCAAGCAAGTTGAACGTCCTAGAGAGTGCAATTTACGCCTTAAATTACAACTAAAGGATTTGGTGAAATGAGCGTCCCTAACAGCTTGTCGTGCCTTCTGTCAACTTTATGCTTCTATTGATTTCCTAGCTCATCTGTTAATCAATCAGGGGAGACTTGGTCCTATACCCACCGACAAACCGACATGAATGACAATAGAAAATGTCTTAATATTTCTGTTCAAATTATATTAGTGACATCTATCTTCGTGTTCGCTGAGATCGTTTATTAAAGCCACGAACACGCTTGGGAACTTGATGAGATGGTTCATGTCTGAGCTATTCTTGGCACATTTATTTGATCTAGATCAAATAATTCTATGGGTTTTGACAGATGGGATCGCTGCACATTTGAATCGGTCGTTATGGATTCTTGATCAATAGTGAAGATTGAGTTTCATGTCGGCTTCAATAAACGATCTCAGCGAACACGAAGATAGATGTCACTAATATAATTTGAACAGAATTATTAAGACATTTTCTATTGTCATTCATGTCGGTTTGTCGGTGGCGTTAAGTCCTCGGTGCGAGCATTTAGCCTGAGAGAGCTAATATCCGACTTTAAATTAATTTTTAGTGATTATTTTTATCTGTTGCAGTTTTTTTTAGTAGAATCTTTATTGGACAAAGGTATCTTAAACTTTCAAGTTATGTGTTTCCACAAACCAGAGGATATATTTTCAACTGTTGTTTAAACTGACCCTGTCTTTCATTGTACGCTTGTGTTGCATTTGATAGTAACATTGGAGTATATCATGCCGGCGTCGGTGGTGTAGTGGTAAGCGTGACTGCTACTGGCACCCCAGTGGGTCTGGGTTCAATCCCAGTCGACGTCGGTGGTTTTTCTGAGGCGAAAAAATCTTGGTCACGTCTTCCTTCGGAAGGGAAGTAAAGCCGTTGGTCCCGGTTCATAGTCATGAGTCGTTAGGTAGGGTCCAGGTGGTGGAGTCGTCTCCCTGGCGTCGGTGATTGTCACCATGTGAGGAAATAGGCCGACGGAAAATAAATAAGTAAAAAAAAAAAAAAAAACATTGGAGTATAGTTTTGTGTGTTGTTATGAGTTGTTGCAGCAACTAAACCTTTATATTATTGTATCAGTTGAAAGCTAGAATCATAGCATTGAAAACTCTTATCGCATCTGATTAAGTATACAGAAAGTCATTTCCAACGCTAACTCCTTGGGCATTGGCAAAACCTTGTGATTTTGAAAACTACATAACC
>JASCZW010008331.1:0-52153 GCA_034211315.2 Aedes japonicus | reverse complement strand
GTTGTATGTGATATGCAGCAGTGCTTTGCTTTTACTGGTTCCTCTACAGGGTGTTCAAGAATTTCGAATTTGTTAAAACATTTATTTTCAAACGAAGTCGTATCCTGTTAGTTTTCATAGCTTTCTCTTGCATACCATTCGATTGACTTCTTGTAACTTAAATATCCTTCATTAACGACTAATTAGGGGGTTCAAATTTCTTTTTAACGGTGGAAAGTACTTTTATATGACTCGATTTGATTATAAGAAAGCTTACTCAGCATAACAGCTCAAAAATGTGATACTCGGGAAGAAGGGGTTCACAATGCTATCAGAACATGCTGGCCACCCGAGAAATACACATTTTGTGTTTTAAATTCCTGGATAATTCTCATGTTTGGTTTAAATTTCTGTTTAATTTGCAAAAGAGAACCACTCTCCCCTCCCCCACCACTCCAGATGGGAGATGGGTCTCGAACCATCATTGCAAAAAGTCCTGCTTCAAAAACCCCCACATGCCTAATTTGGTTCCATTTGGTTGATAAATTCTCAAGTTATGCAGAAACATCTGTTTCATTTGTATGAGAGCCTCCCCTATTAGCGAAGGAAGGGGTCTCAAACCACCATAGAAACAATTCTTGCTTTCAAAAACTCGCACATGCTAAATTTGGATTCCTTGGCTTGATTAGTTCGCGAGTTATGCAGAAATTTGTGTTTCATTTGTATGGGAGTCCTCCGTCTTCTAGAAAAATGAGGGGTCTCTTACTATCACAAGAACCTTCCCCGGCCCCAAAAATCCCTCCATACAAAATTTCACGCCGATTGGTTCAGGTGTTTTCGAGTCTATAAGTTTCAGACAGACAGACAGACAGAAATTAATTTTTAAATATAAAGGGTGTTCCGATCAAAATTAGGTCAAACAATAATGTGAGTGAGTCAACCAAAGTTTTTAATAATAAGTTCAGTTTATAAAGCATACAGGAGAAATATTCAGCTAAGCTTTCTTTTTACCGAATGCGAATTGCCGGGTCTTTCGTTTAACACCTGCCATAAGATTTTGCACAGTCTCCTTGTCCACTTTATTCGCCGCAGAACGCCAGTTTGACTTGAACTGTTTCTCGCTCACAACAGCTTTTTGAGTCTTCTTAAGGTTCCGCTTGACGATGGCCCAATATTGTTAGATTGCGCGGAGCTCTGGCGTGTTAAGAGGGTTCTTGTCCTTGGGCACCACTTGAACGTTGTTGGCAGAATACCACCCAATGGCCTTTTTTCCGTTATGGCAAGATGCAAAATCCGGCCAAAATAGAACGGAACAATTGTGCCGCTTCAGGAAAGGCAGTAGACGTTTTTGTAGGCACTCGCTCAGATAAATTTCCTGGTTGACGGCTCCGGACGCAATGTAAACGTTGCTCCCGGAGCCACAGGTACAGATGGCCTGACAATTTAATGTGTCTTGAAAATATCTGCCACCTTTCCTCCGTCCTGTTGCCGTATGAAAATTCCTGTCCAGGAAGCCTGTTTCAAGTCTGCCTTGACGTAAGTTTCATCGTCCTGTACCACGCAATCAAACTCGTCAGCATCGTCGTGCTTTGGCCGACGTGTTTTGTTTATCGTCGCGATTTGGAGTCACCACTTTCTTGTCAGTCGACAGTCCAGCTCGTTTTTTAGCTCTATCCACGGTTGAAGGCGCCACTCCCAGCTTTTTTGCGACATCTCGAACGGAGAGGATGGAGTTCCGCTTGAAAAAAACGGGCTCTTTTTGTCGTCACTGTTTTCGATTACCAAACCCCCCCCCCCCTCCAATCCAGCTTTCCTGGCAGTCGACAAACGGTTCACCGAACACTTTTAAAACGTTGGCAACAGTTGATTTAGCCACATTGGCAACAATTTCGCCAACTTGGCGTGAGAGTTGTTTGGATTTTCGCCATGCACCCTGCACAATTTTGATTCAGTTGCTTCTCTTCCTACGACGATCATTCGTAATAAGGGACGCAAAATGTTTAGTCGCACGATGAAAGGAAATGTCATGCTTAGGTCGATCAAATTTTTGATCGAAGCAGTCTTTACTTTACGATTACGATTATTCAAAATTCGTTACCTAGAAAGCGACTGTGAAGGACTATAAATTACAAAGATTAGCGAAATACAGTGGAATAAAAAGGTAATAACTGATTCTTCTCTTTTTTTCTTTACAGGTATTTGCGAATTTTTCACGTCCGATAGTCTCCGAGTTTCCCAAAAGTGACGGCAAGTTTTGGTCTAAGGCCCAACCCATAATTGCGACATTTTGTTATATGAAATTTCTTTTAAAAATAATGCATTGACAAATTCGTAGAACCATATTCGACCATTTTTCTCAATCTGGATAATGTTGACATCCCTTTAGGAAAATAAAAATAAAACGCTCTTGCACAGATAGACACCAAGTTGGGCCAATTCCTACAGTCAACCATTCCAGTGAATTAAATAAACAAGTTAAAAATGACGTGAACAGAGGCTCTATGGTTGTTTCTATTGTCAAGCTACAACGATATTCAGCGATGAAGATAAATAGAGATGTTTTCGAGGCCAGTTACTTACACCCGTCTACCTGGATCGAAGCAGGCGCTACTTTAAAAGTGACATGTTCTGCGTTTGCTGCGTCGATTTCGTGATAAAATTCAAACATTATTTGGATACTCGAATCCAATAACGTGAAATTTTAAATTTAACGTGTCCTTTGTTTAGTGAGTAGTGAGTGTTATTGAATCCTTCTAGAATTGGGTAACTATCGCCTTGCTTCATAATTCTTTAGTGTTCTGATGTTCGGTTGGATAAAGTGCGTTAGATTTTGGCCGTGTACAATTGTTGTCCCAAGGAGCGGAATGACTACCATTTGAGTTCACATAATGTCACCTTATAATACAGTACAACGAAACACATTCAACGTTTCCAACTCAAAGCTAACGAAGCGACTGCAATAAACCATAACTTGGGTGGTTTCCCGGATTGTCAAAGTTATCCGCAATTATAAAAGGTTCACAACCTTGACTGCTCATGTGCCCTCACAGAGTGACACACCCAGCCCAGCCACAGCACCGAAACGCAATGCAAATAGGGAAGACGAGTCCGGATTTGCCCCGGCAAGGGCTTTCAACTTTCAAGACTGCAAAGGAAATGTTGTCTCATATCCGTTTGCTGTTCGTTTCGCTGTTGTTGACTCCGAATCGGCTCCGTGTGGCTTGGCGGAAGGCGAACAAGTTCCCAAGTTCCCAGCCACAGGGCTAGAGCAGGAACAAGCAAGCAGAGCCAGGAGGAGGATGATACGCCTTGAAACTTTGGATTTGATTTAATTTCAATTACGTTTTTTTTTCTCCAACAAACGACGATTCCATGGCATTGTCTTTGCTGCCACGGCAGACACCAGAAAGCAGAACGAAACTGACACACACGATGGAATCGGCAACCGGAAGCTGGCTGATGGATGGCGGAACTGCGGGTTGCGATGCTGGTATTGTGTTGTCTGTGGAAGTTTGTTGTATTTTTCTGTTTTTGTTTTCCGCTTTCCACACGTTGCGGGTTCATGTAGGGAAAATTAATTGGCTAAATTGTGGCGGGAGAAGGTGTCGGTTCATTCCCGACTTAACTTGAGCTGGTGAATCTTATTTTTACGATTTAGCACGTAACTTTTCCCATTGCTTTCGCCAACTGATTGTCGGTGTCGGATAATGGGGAAAAAGTTGGTTCCGATTCGAACGGGATTTAATTCGATTTCAGCGACGGTTCGTTTGGTTCTTTTCAAATGTTGAATTCTGTCAGCTCGTCTAAATAGAGACGTTTTTCTAGCATCAGCGATTCAATTACCTTGTAATTTCCGACAAATGTGTTCATTTCCACCCACATTTTTTTCTCCTCCAAAGAACCCTATAATTATGCGCACCTTCCGCTCGCCATCCTCACCCCTTTTGGGTCAATTATGCGCCTTCCGCAATCACACACGTGGCTTTGGTTGTGCTCGGCTCCTGCACCGGTGATGCTCCCGTGTAGAGAAATCTAATTAATTATTGAATGCGGACGTTTAATGATTGCTATTCATCGATCCGTATGCAGTCTATATCCTTTTTTTTAACTCTACTATCGAGAAAGTTCGATCGCTGCTTGCACGGAGCAACTCTTTTGAACCACGTCACTTTGTGCACTCTGTTAGTACCCACACAAACACCATGTACCTGTCAGTGGGAAACCAAAGGATATATGCATGCAACACAAGAAAAGAAAAGCGCAGACGAGTGAAAATCAACTCATGCTTTTCAGCACCTTTTTTTATGTGCAAAATGCGGAGAACACTCGACACGGTTCCTTCCAGCAACCAGCATCCTGACTGCTTTTTCACTCAGCAGAGAGAGGTGCACGTTGAATGCATCCGCTCGTCAAATGGAGTTGTAGCGCAAGAGTCTTCGTCCTTGCTGTTCTTGTTGTAGTTGTTGTTGTTGTTATTATTCAGTTGAGCTTTTTCCCGGCTTCATGTGGGTTGAGTGGTTTGTTGAACATATGCACTTTCGGCTAGCTTGAGATGATGACGTTGAAGACGACGACGATGCTGGTGCTGTTTCAGTAGCGCCAGGATATCGAATGATTTTGCCCCGGGAAGCATCTCCGTGTGTATGAGAGGATTACGTTGTATAGTTAGTAAAAGGCCGTCAAATGTGCCATGTCAGGTCAATCGACGTCGTTGGAGGAGAATATTTGCTGCTGAATAGATGCGATGTTTTTGATTGGGAAAGGTGAGCAAAGGATTCAGGCGCGTATGGAGAATGTTTTTTAAAAACCGTTCGTTCTGATATTATTAGGGACGATTCGTTTGATACAATGTTAAATAATCGCTTAATCTGATGAAGAGCTGTTTAGTTTGTTAAAATGTTTCCTTTCAATTGAGAAATTAGACTCATTTCATTTAAACACTAGTTACCACTCAGAGTATTCTCACGAGGATTTTTATACTATATTGCGAGACTGCAAGGAGTAGACCATCTGACGTTTGGAATTTGCCGAATATTCAGATACAGTCACCTCCGAAGACTCGTCAACGGCGTTAAGCTCCATGGTTTAAAGACTATACAAAGTATTACGAAAAACGGCATCAATCCGTTCTTATTTTTTGCCAACCGTACGAAAGTAAAAACTCCAACTTAAACTCGCTAAATCCGAATGGAGCTCACTGAAGCAAAAGATGAGAAATCTAATATTGAAAGTAAAATAATAACGGATCACGAAACATAGGAAGAACCCTTTCTATCGAGATTTTTCAAAACAGAATTTATTTCAACTCAACACATCATATAGTGAAAATGGCTCTAATTTGGTTCTGTGGATCTAGAATTTGGCCTATCTATATAAATTGCCTGACCCTCAATTTATTTGCCTCGAATTTTAATTATAGGCTGAATCCTAGATCCATAGAGCCAAATAAGCACCTTTTCCCATAGATGGGCATGTCATGCTACTTATTTAGGTTGGAAGGAAGAATTGGTTACGGGTAAGATTTTACTGGGAAGCTATCATGGCTGTGCACTCTTCGCATAGCTGCACACGTAGCACGGTCTATGACCTTGGAAAACGGAGAATTAAGAGCACTTAGATGGATGGAATAATGAGTAGAGCAGCTCAACTCGATACTTGTCACTGTCGAGTCGAGCAAAATTGCGCATTACAGAAACCGGCCGAATCTGATCGAGTCGGCAACCGAACTTGACTGTTAATTTAAGGGGGTATACAGTTAGAACGAGAAAAAAACTCATTTAAAAAATAATTTAAAGGGTAAGTATTAACTCAAATCAATTGAAACTTTTTTACAATTATAAGTGTATCCATGTAGTATACAAGAATATTGTTTTCAATTTTTGTCAACAAAATGGCGGCCGTTAGAGAACGTTGAAAAAGTCGTTGCATTTTGCTTGTGCCGGCTCTCCTGGTCGCAGTTTCGATATGAAACCTGCTAACCCAACAAAATTACATTAATAACATTGACAGTTAGTAGATGAATTAAAAAAAAAGTAAAAAAAAAATTAGCGCTTTTGGCGTAACTTTTTTGAAAAAATCCACATTTTGTCCGCCATTTTATCACATTTTTACGTATTTAATAATAAAATATTACAACAATTTTTAATTCATATAGAAGGTAATACTATAATAAAGAAATCCTATAATTTTCATCTTAATCGAATAATTAGTCTTCGAGTAATAAACTCCGAAAATGCTGTTTTGAGAAAAACGCGTTGAAAGTTTTAATTACCGGTCTGCGCGCGTAGAAGGCGTCTTCGAAAAACGATGAAACGAAACACTTGTAGTTCAAATTTCGAAAAAAGGGTTTCAGGAGCGTATTCTACGGGAAATTTACTAACTTTTTATGCAAAAAAAAATATATTAAAATGTTTGGTCGTTCTAACTGTATATCCCCCTTAATTGTGGAAATTTTTCAAAATGTCATTAATATATTTCCTCAAAAACTTCGGGATGGTTCTATCCAGAATTGCTTTAAAAATCTTCTCAAATTTATTGAAAGTTTCTTCCTGAGCTTCTTAGAAGTGCTTTTCTTGGGTTCAGGGAAGTTGTCTCTCCTGTACTTTGGGGAAGTTTCTACCAGAAAATGACAATTCCCCTCCTAATTTTCCGAGAATTTCTCTCCTGAATTTCTCCTGAAGTATAATCTTGAACTTTGCGGATGTTTGGTACTGATTTTTTTTTTTGGGATATTCCTACTTGAACTACTAAGAAGGGCTCTCTATACTTCTTAGAAGATTCTAACCGATCTTCAGAGATGTGTTTTTTTTTTCGAAGTAGTCTTTTCCTGAACTTCTAGCAATTATTTTCCGGAAGCTCTGGGAAGGCTCCTTCAGATCTCTCAAGGATGTGTCCTAAATTCTGGGAATTATGGACGAAAACGGCTTTCCTGGGAAGCTGACCAGACTCATCAAAGCAACAATGGACGGTGTTCAAAACTGCGTAAGGGTTTTGGGTGAACTATCCAGTTCATTCGAATCTCGTCGGGGACGGTGAAGGACTCTCATGCCTACTATTCAACACCGCTCTGGAAGATGTAATGCGAGGAGCCGGGCTCAACAGCCGGGGTACGATTTTCACGAAATCTGGTCAATTTGTGTGCTTTGCGGACGACATGGACATTATCGCAAGAACATTTGGAACGGTGGCAGAGCTGTACACCCGCCTGAAACGCGAAGCAGCAAAGGTCGGACCGGTGGTGAATTCGTCAAAAACAAAATACATGCTGGTAGGCGGAACCGAACACGACCGGACCCGCCAGGAAGTAATGCCACGATAGACGGGGATACCTTCGCGGTGGTGGAGGAATTGGTCTACCTCGGATCCTTATTGACGGCTGACAACAATACGAGTCGTGAAATTCGAAGGCGCATCATCAATGGAAGTCGTGCCTACTACGGGCTCCAGAAGAAACTGCGGTCTAAAAATATTCACCCCCGCACCAAATGCACCATGTCCAAAACGCTAATAATACCGGTGGTCCTCTACGGACACGGGACATGGACCATGGTCGAGGAGGACCTGCAAGCACTCGGAGTTTTTGAGTGACGCGTGCTTAGGACGATCTTTGGCGGTGTGCAGGAGAACGGGGTGTGGCGGCGAAGGATGAACCACGAGCTCGCTGCACTCTACGGCGAACCCATCATCCAGAAGGTGGCCAAAGCCGGAAGGATACGGTGGGCAGGGCATGTTGCAAGAATGCCGGACAACAATCCTGCAAAGTTGGTGTTCGCTACTGATCCGGTGAGCACAAGAAGGCGTGGAGCGGAGGGAGCACGATGGACGGACCAGGTGGAGCGTGATCATTGGGCGTGACCGAGGTTGGAGAGCGAGCATTATGGCGTACTATTGTTGATTATGTCTTATGTGTGGTCATTGTGGATTGGATATTTATTTGTTTTCATTTAGCTTTGATTAGTTCATCAGTCTCTTTATGGCAAGATTCCCTGTTCCTTAGTTTTTTTTTCCGGTTGATTTTTCTTTTTGAGTGTGCTTCTCTAGTGTTTCTTTCGGAGGATAATTCGTGTGGTTGGTCAGTTTCTGTTTTTCCGTGTTTAACTTTGATAGTGGCTTTTTTGTGTTAAATGATTGATTTGCTTGGTTTTTTTCTGCAGTTCGTTTGTCAGCGTTGTGTAATCAGTTTCCATTGCTTCGGTCTTTATTTTCCATATTTTTCAATGTTTCTGCTCCTTATCTTTTAGGTATTGTTACCAGTTTTTAATTTCAGCCTCTTTTTTCGATAGTTCAGTTATCTCTGTAATAAATTTCACTTTTTCTCAGATGGGTGTCATATTTTCTTCCATTTCTTTTTACCATTATTTTTTAGTGGTTTAAATAATGTTTTACAAGTCGCCTGTTACCTGAGCATAGCTGCTTTTTCAGTGTTGTTAAATAGTTCACTGCGGGTTGCACGATCAATTGATTTTCATCAATTTTTATTTTCGTGATTTGTTGTTCGTGTCGGAAGACTTTGCATAACTTGCTAGTCGAAACGTGGTTTTCCTTACAGTTTACGCATTTTACTACGTTCTTCATTTTCCTTGTCTGCTTCTACAGCGTTCGTTATTTTCGCCGAACTCGCTAATGTCTGGATACTCGAATCTATCGCATAGACATTGATCTGGAAGGAAACTGATCCGCTTATCACTTTTTCAATTCTGGGAAGGCAAACGTCAGTATTACGACTTCAATGTTTACCTGTGCTTTCGTATCATACTCTTCCGAAAGTAGTCTCGGTGACCTTTAAATGTGTTTGATTCTCTGTTCATGAATATCCTGCGAACGACAACACGATTGTTGTCATCCCAGTCGTACTGGTGTTCCATAACGAGTTCCATGTTCGATAAATTTCTAGTCATTCAAAACGACGAATAACGTTTTGTTGTACCATAGTTTTGTAGCACGTAGACTTATCACATATATGCTGTGCTCAGATATTGATCCGTTTGGCTTTGCAATTGTCACAATCAAACTTGACGGCAGATGGGTCTTTAAATACTCTGAACGAGAACCGAGAAGATAACAACCTAAAGCATACGGCTAAGAAAACGCAAGCGTGCCTGTCCAATTAAACCCTTGGAATGGCCTCTCCATAGCCTTGATTTAAACCCAATTGATAATCTTGGGGCGATTCTCGGCTATAGAGTCCAAAAAACCCACGCAGCACGCAAACATATTTTTCGGCACTGGAGCAAGCCTGTAATTTGCTGAATCCATAGCACCTCAAAAACCTGGTCAAAAGCATTTCGAAAGGATTGCAGTCAATCACTGAAGCAAAGACTTGGATATGTAAGAGTTGGCTACAACTGTTTTTGATAGTTTTTTTTATTCAAACATGAAGTTGATCTTTTTTGTGTCATACCTACTTTGCCAAACTAAATTGTTTTCGTTGTTTGCTCTATTTAAGGAATAAAATTTATCGATACTTTTTAAGTGAAACTGCTCGTCTATTTTTATCTTATCGAAAACATGTATTGAAATACCCTACTTTTTCAATACTATGCGTTTTTTCCTCAAGAATAATACATTATATAATGGTGGATTTTCATTTTTGCCGCTCACTGCATGGCTTGTCTCTCTTTTAATAATTTTAAAGTTAATAGAAAATATTAAAAGTCTCGAAACATATTGAATAATCTTGTCTCTTATCAAACTATGCAATACACAGGATCCGGCAATCGAAGTGCTACACTGCACAGTGGTCCAGAATGCAAATTAAGCTATAAGAACTAATCAACAATACTTTATGTACTCAATTAGGCCGCTTCGCAGTATGATCATCTAGATCCTGAAGCACAACACTGGCCTCAGACGGATTTATGCGAATACCTGCTTTAATTGAAGGATTTTTATATTGAAGAATCAACACAACTTTGCTGAAAAATTTGAAATAAAAAGTTTAGATCAAAATAACTGATATTTAAAGGGACACCCTAAGTTACGTAGGAAAAAGTGCTCTCACTCGGTCATATCAAAAGGTACAGAAAAATTTATTGAGTCAAAGTTGCTTAAAATTATTCAATCTCCAATCAATCTCCTATCCAAAAAACGTGTGCCTTCATTTCTGCAAATAAAAAAGTTAGATTTTCGATTTCTCTGAAAAAAAGGACCACCCTAGTTTTCATTCACACCAAAAGAAACGTCTTGTTATTAGAAACAACTTTGTGTTTGTGTTGTGTCCAACAATTGTTCTCCAAAACTTCAAACATAGGATGAAAATGTATCTTTCCAGCTAAATTCGCATTCTGGACCACTGTGCATTGAAACAAACAGATAAATTGAAAAAAAATTTTTTTTTAAATACACTGATAGGCAAAATAAAGTGCCCATCTCTTCGTTTTTTCAATTTCTCTCATTTACTTGGTTCAAATTAGAGTAAACACAGTGTAGTTTTTTTTCTTATTTAATTTTTTATATTCTTTTTAAGTTTCACTTATGGAATACTGAAAAAAAAGGAGTTTTACTTAAAAAAAAAAAAATCAATTTGTGTTGAAAAAAAAACAGTGACAAAATAAAGCGCCCACTTCAAAAATCGATATGTTTTCGAAAAGTTTCTATTGGAAGACCCCTCGATTGTTTATGTTTTGATATTTTGACATGTTTGGAAGCAATCGGCTCAACCTGGTGCATTTGTATACGTGATCGCATTTGATTCAATTGAAAAAAAAAAATGGAGAACGCAGTGCTTTCGAAAGCAATTCCCTTGTGTATCCGAAAATTGGTCGTTCGTGATGTGCAAAACGGTGAATCGCATCGGACTGTCGCAAAGAAGTACAGTATCAGTATGGCAGCGGTTGGCAAAATTCTTCTGAAGCTTAAAACGTTTCGATCAGTGGTCGCTCTGGCTGATCGCCCTGGCAGAGGCAGGAATCGGAAAACGGATGCGAGAACGGACACCAAGATCATGCGCGAAGTCAAGAAGAACCCAAAGGTAACTGTCCGCGAGATCCAGGAAACCCTTCAGTTATCAGTTTCCGGTCGAACTGTTCGTCGCCGTCTCGTAGCACAGGGGTTGAATAGCAAACTTGCCCGGAAGCGCCCATTTATCAGCGAGGCAAACAAAGCCAAACGGTTTAAGTTTGCTAAGAAGCATGCTGATAAGCCCTAGAGTTCTGGAAAACGGTTCTCTGGACGGACGAATCAAAATTCGAGCTGTTTAACCGAAAGCAATGGGTTCGTGTTTGGTGCAGATCGGGAGAGGAGCTTCAGGAGCGCCACATCCAAGGCACGATGAAGCATGGAGGAGAAAATGTGATGGTCTGGGGGTGTTTTTCGTGGGAGGGAGTGGGAAGCATTGTGAAAATCGACGGGATAATGACGGCAGATTCTTACATCAACATCCTGCGAGAAAATCTGGAGGTTTCGCTGATCCAGACGGCCCTTGAAGAGAAGTTCGTATTCCAGCAGGACAACGACCCGAAGCATACTGCCAAGAAGACCAAGTCTTTCTTCCGGTCTTGTCGGATCAAACCGCTGGAATGGCCTCCACAAAGCCCGGACCTCAATCCCATCGAGAATTTGTGGGCGATTCTCGATGCCAGGGTTGACAAAACTGGTGTTACCAATAAAAATAACTATTTTGAAGCCCTGGAGCGCGCCTGGGAAGAGCTAGATCCACAGCACCTAAAGAACCTGGTCGAGAGCATGTCGAAGCGCCTGCAGGAGGTCCTGAAGGCCAAAGGAGGACACATAAATTATTGAAATGCTTTTATTTTACTTTAATTTATGTTTCCTGTATCCTAAATGAAGTGGGCACTTTATTTTGTCACTGTTTTTTTTTCAACACAAATTGATTTTTTTTTCTTTAAGTAAAACTCCTTATTATCAGTATTCCATAAGTGAAACTTAAAAAGAATTTAAAAAATAAGATAATAAAAAAAATACAGTGTGTTTACTTTAATTTGAACCAAGTAAATGAGAGAAATTGAAAAAACGATGAGGTGGGCACTTTATTTTGCCTATCAGTGTAGTGTTTAAAAAAAAGTGAAAGAGATAAATTGATCGAAACGAAAACATTTCATTTCAAATTCATTCAACTTCAATTGAAAACAAATCAATTTTTGAAAATTCACTGATCAAGCTTAACTTGTTTGCTCTTAAGTTTAACCACTCGCCGCAGACTATCGAGGATCACATCATACAAGGCCTGCAAGTGCTTTTGTGGTATTTTATCCTAGGCTTTAGAGCAGACTTCGGACTCCAACAAACTCCCGACAGTGAAGTCCATAGGGTTCAATTCCGACGAATACATCAACCACTCTGAGCTCGAAATGTTCCGCCGAGGGATGTTGGAAAACCCAATCCCTGGACCCAAATTCCCGACGTGTCCATGATTCGATATTAACTTCTTCAGGAAATAAACAGCGGAGTCGGGGATTCCGGCTCAAACCATCACTGATGCTGGTTCTGTCTCCTAGTGGCCATCAGCACGTCGGCATGGATACGTGATCTTTCTGGCAACCAAACTCTGTCGTTCTACTTATGTACGGTGATGTACGGTGAAGAGTTTCTCGTCGGTAAGCACGATATTCTTCAACCTTCCTTCCGCGGCCCTCTTCATCAGCACCTTCGCTCTTTTTTCTAGCACACCAAAAGGACTCGAACTTTCTGGATATTGTAAGGCTTGGTCTGAAATTTATCCGACTTCAATTCGACACTTTTAGTGGCCCTAGGATTTCACTTAAGGCGCCTCTTGACGATCTTCACCATGCCTTGTGTCACCAATGGGGACATCCATTTACCTGATTTTTTAACAAAATTGACACTCTGTCTTTCAACGAACTTTTAAGCGATGGACAATAAATATCATACAAATACCGATGAAAAGCATTGAATTTGATCTCTGCTAGCACCTTTCAGCCCCTCAGATGACTGATGGCTAACGGAATTGGTGGTGGCAAAAATCTTCTCTGCGACACCGTAGACAAAGAGCTTCTCAGACAGCACGTCCTGGAAACAAATTGAACTAATTTTAGGAACATGATTTGTTTTCATTGCATAAAAAAATACCTGTTGTCACATTTCAATATTTGTAAACAACATTGGCTTGTTCTAACGTAGCTTGTTCTAACGTGCAATCAAGATTGATCACAGAGCTCGAGTGATTCAGGATCTTTTTCGGAAAAATCTGAATGAACATATTCATTCACTGTAGGAAAACCATCAATGGTCAGATCACTCCACACTTCAGCCATCTTTGTTCCAGCAAACATGAAGTTCTTTCCAGGTCCTCGTCTATAGTGCGAAGTTGTGAATCCAAGTGCGATCCATAATGATCGTGAGGTATGATCAGACCGCTAACTTTTTGCTAAGAAGTGCCATTCTCCTTTCCACGCGATTGAAAGCGCTTCTCCCGGGATCATTCGTAGCGACGAAAATTGCATCCAAATTATGTTCCAAAAAGTGATGAACAGCTACCTGTATAACGTTTCGGTATCGCGGATTTTCATCCGGACCACCATCGACTGTGATGATGATTATAGGCTTTACTAGACCATCATTTTCGATAATCGAATCGGATTCCTCCAATTCTAATAGATGAATGTAGCCAAATCCGGAAGGATACGGTAGGCAGCGCATGTTGCAAGAATGCCGGACAACAACCCGACAAAGTTGGTGTTCGCTACTGATCCGGTGGGCACAAGAAGGCGTGGAGCGCAGAGAGCACAATGGGCGGACCGTGATCTGGCGATCATTGGACGTGACCGAGGTTGGAGAGCGGCAGCTGCAAACCGAGTATTGTGGCGTACTATTGTTGATTATGTCTTATCCTAAATGTGATATTGAACAAATAAATGTATGTATGTATAGGTATGTAACCTGATCGCTACGTTTTTGCTGCTTCTCCTGTTTAGAAATTGTTGTCTTCAAATCATTCTCCAGTTCCAATTTTCTATTTGATAATTAACGAAGCTCTTGGGATTCTTCGTTTGCCATTAAACCCGCTGAATCACGCTCTTTGAGTCCCAGAACTTGTTTGAAACATCGTTCAGTTCAACTTTAATCTTCTCTTGTACAGGCGCAGGACGCTTGGGGCAACGCGATGTACTTGGCTGCTGTGTAACTTCGATGGGAGTTTCTTTACGCTTTGGCGACACCATATCGTCAGAAACAACTTTTGCAGGTTTGGCTGTAGCCTTACCTTAGAATTGCAACAATTTGCCTTGTCGTTTTAACGAGATTGCCTCAAATATCACGTATATTTTACTGAATTCCACAGAATTCTGGCTGGTGCTCAAAAAGCGATGGGATTTGATACAAAGCAATTTGGTTGTCCGTGTGCAGTCAGACCGGTGTCCACAATTGACTACCGCGGTTGGGATCAATTTGTGGATCGGCACGAAGGGACTAACGCTTATTGCTTACTTATTCGTCGACGATTCAGTAGCAGCAACAATCCAATGCCTATAGTGGAGTAGGAAAATCTTCAGTAGATGATGAACAGTTTTCTCTAAGATAACACTTTATTCCAATGTCATGCGGTTAACACTTTATACAAAACTGATGCGCTTTGCGCAAAGCTTGGCCGCTTTTATAATGATGCTGACCACGTGATCGAATCGTCTCGATGCGCATCGTCGACGCGTATCTTTGAAGCAGGAACATTCCAGACGCGTCGTGGTCTTCGGCGCCGTCGGCTCTCTGTTTTCGTCGTTGTCTCCTCCTTTTGCTCTTATCGTATCATCGCTCTCCGAATGATGGCACTCACGAGTGGAACAATCATCATCATCGCTATTGCATAGCACTTGTTGTCGGTAGCAAGTAAGCTGATGAAAATGGTCGTTCGGGTGGGAAGTATACGTATACATACACGTGTTGTGGGGAAGCGAAACAACTCGCAGTGTGATTGAGGGGCAAGAGATAAGGAATGCAAAGACAGATTGATGTCGAACTAATTATGATGAGAAATGGGAACCAGAGAAAAAAGGAATGAAAACGAAATAGCCACAAACAAAAACCAAAATCCAAAACAAAAACCATACTTCCGCAACTGAACAAAATTTGTTCAATAGCGTTCGTATTACTTGGCAGAAACGTTAGGCAATCTAGTAGGCCTTGTATGTTGAGTGATCAAATCAATTATCTTTTCCTTTTTAGACGTTTTGAAGTTAATTTAAAAGAAAATACAAGTGACGTAACATTTTCAAACCCCTCCTCCTCCATACTCACATATCTTCACGATTTTCTTAACAAGCCCCCCCCCCCCCCCCTGATTGCGTGACATACTTTAAGGATGACCCCAATGTAGCTCGACGTCCCTCACCATACCGTGTTTTGATACTTCCGGTATCCAGGTATCTTATGACTGTACAGTGTTCAAAACTTTTGCATGCATTTTTGTAAATCGCTGCACAGCTCATGAACTATGTCCTTCTGCTTTTTTCCAGCTTGGAACAAGGGAACCACTGCACCACGTTTCTGTTCAAGATAGATTTTTCGCAAAACACTCGATTACAAAAGTAACATATACTTCCTCTGACAGCCAAGTCACCATTTTTAATAGCATTTCGTATTTGATTAAAAACCCATATACAATTTAAATATCAGTTTAAGTTGTGAAACTTTGTATGCCTCTTACTCAATCCTTCATACATCCTTCATTAATTGCTTACAGATTCGAAAAATATTGAAAACCTTACCTACTTCATATTGGTGTGCTTGTTATATTGCCCCATAACGAGGTCCATTATAAGTCCTAAACAAGAAGGACAATCAAAACCTAAAACCAACCTCAGCAAGTAATGACCCTTCGCCCAAGAAATCAAGGCCTGGCGCATGTAAACAATTGCGATAAATGCACTGTTTCCCTCATTATGTTCGTAATTCCAATGTATGTTAATTCGTTTAATAGTACCTTCCCTCCAAACCGAAATAACCCGGCTCACTCCTCACAAAAGAAAGGCCATAAATATTCATATTCCCTCAAGTGCCAAAGAAAATTTACTTCATTTCGTGGAAAGTAATTTTCATCGCGCCCAACTCGTCGCAATCGGAACGCTAATCATTATGCAACACTTCTTTCATGATGGCGCGGTTGGAATGTATGCCACGTTGGCATCATGAACGTTTTGCCTCCACCATTTTTCCCACGAATGTGAATTACGTGAGTGCATTTCGCTCAAGAGCCACTCGGAACGTCATGTGTAATTTATTTGATAAATGTCACCTGCTTTTCTTTCGGTCCAAATTTTGTGTGGGTGGAAATGTGCTGTAAATTGCACGGATTTTTCAGCAGTAAAAGTTTTACTGTCGGCTGTGATAAGGCACGAAGGAGCTCTGGGGAACGTTTTAATAATGGTAATTTATTTATCCTCTCCTGCAATAAGCGTCATCAAGAACGGCGTGGATGGAAAAACTGATTCATTAGTAATACCTTTGCAATTCCCTGGCATTGACTGACGTCTTCCGGGATTGAATGATGGAGGAAAAAATCTCCCAACTCAATCTCGCAAGAAGGTTCTGTATGCTTTGCCCGTTGATCCCCGCGTTGACTTGGCACATGCAATCAAGCCCCGGTTATGGCGAATAAAGCGAAGTGAAGCTAACAGTTGTTCGGATTGGCAATAAATCCTGCTCAGCAACGTCTTTTTTTTTCTTCTCCCCCATCATCGAGTGAAAAGTGTTGAAAAATGAACCGCGCGGAAATTGATTTGCTACTACCGGGGCTGCATTTCATCCTTCATCAGGGAAAATCCGCCCATCGAATTGAAAGCCTGTCAAAGAATGATGATGATAACAATCTGCGCCGTAAACCGAGTGACATCTCCATCAGCCGAACGTCTCGAAGAGAGAGACAGAGAATGACAGGCCGCGAAACAAAAAATGCTCGCATAACAGTCAACCCAAATTATTTCCATATCTTGCCACGCCATCGACAGCCGTACAGCTGTTACACATTTCAGCCCAAACTCCACCATCCTCGTTCGGAGCACCCCATCATCATCATCAACAACAAAGGCATCGAACGAAAATCCGCCCATCCCTACCTGTGAAGGAGGAAAAACACCATCAACTTTGACGGTTTTCAGCTGAAATTGTACACCTATTGTTTTGACGACCGGAGATGGAGACTGTCACGCACTGTTTGACGAAGGAGTCGCGCACGTGGAGCTTGGGATCCGTTCGTTCGGTTGTTGTTCGTAGACAAAGTGACAATTTCGCCCCCACCCCCACCCGCCTTCGGGTGGCCAACAAGGCGTTTGAATTTCTCTCTTTATGGCAACTGAAGTGCGAAGGCTGAGACACTGATGTTCCGGGAAATGGCAATTATTTTATTCCGAGGAAAGTGAACTTCCAGAGTATCCATGGAGAACAGACTTTGCCGTTTATTTATGAATATTCAAAGTCATCGCTGATGATGTCGATTACATTGGAACATGTTTCACCACGAAAGAGGATCGCACCAAATTTAATTGGACGCAATGATAAAGACTGTATTCGATGAAATTTGGACACACAAAATAGGTCACCAAAAATTTTCCTTGAGCCCGATTCTTTTCAAACTTTCTGGAAATAAAGTACTACTAAACAGTTAAGTTTTGACATCATTGGTTCATTGAACCTCTTATCCCAACCCAAATGCCCGCTTTGCCTTGACCCCTTTGAACAAATTTTGGGCAATGATAGGACCGACTTGCTTACTTACTTTTAACCACACTTTCTTTAGTTCAAGTTCATTTTCTATCAGTTTTGGAGTTTTTACGAGCTTTGCCTTCGTGATTGCCCAAAATTTTTCAATTCGTCGAAGTTCCGGAGTGTTTGGAGGGTTGACGTCTTTTTGTACAAAAACTACATTATTATCTTTGTACCCTTCTAAGATGGGCCGGGCATAGTGGCAAGATGCCAAAACAAAGTATTGGTATCACGATCCGGCCAAAACAGTGTCGAGCCATCGTGAGATCTCAAGAAGGGCAGAAGTAGTTTTTGGAGGCATTCGTCCTTGTAGTTTTGTCCGTTGACGGTCCCAGAGGTGATGATGGGCTGACTCATTTTGCTACATCCGCAGATCGCTTGCCAGACAAGAAATTTTTTGGCGAATTTCGACAGTTTCTTTTTCCGTACACTCTCCGGAACGGCCAACTTAGAGGTGGCGACGTACTGTTCCTGTCCTGGCATTTGTTTGGTGTCGGTTTTAATGTAATGTCTCATCGTCCATCACAATGCAGAACGGTTTTGTGAGCCACTCCCTGTACAGTTTTCTTGCACGAGCTTTGGCCACCGAGTTCTTTTTATCGCTCCGGTTCGGTGCCTCCTGGACCTTGTACACATGTAATCCAGAACGTTTCATTGTTTTCTGCACAAAACAAACTGAAATTTTCGCCTTTTTCGCAACATCCCTGATCGAAATGTTGGGATAACGCTTAAATTGGTTCAATACCATCCTGGCCTTCTCCGGATTTGATGTGCCACGTTTTTTGCCACTACCATTTTTCCGCTTGGTTGTCTTACGGTCCTTGAAAGTTTTGATCACATGAGCTACGGTTGAATGTGCGATTCCGAGCTGTTTTCCGATCCATCGATGAGAAGCGTTTGGGTTTTCGAAGTGAGTGCCCAAAATTTGTTGGCGCACTATTTCTTCATTCGAAGCCATCACTGAAATCACTCGACCGATTTTCAACACAATGAAATACATTCAGTTAAAATTTCAATAATTTTTACCCACACGCTAAAAAGTTACGAACAATTGCGTGTGTCCAAATTTCATCGAATACAGTCTTTAAGCTCAATTTTTAGTTATTTTTGCAGTTTTTGAGGAAATTTTGCAATCTGGAATGCTTCTGACTTGTTTCAGTTAAGCAAAAAGACGGATAACGGCTGCGAATCGGGCTTCTTACGTTTTGCGGAACCTGTCTCGCATTTTGCTAACGAGAGCAAAAATCGCTATATACAAGTTAATAATCTTTTAAGTTTCCGGAAGCATATACAGCGAACCAAAAATAGTTAATCATTTGCGGTTTTTGTGTAAAAAATGATGCAGACTATACTCGGTGTGAAATTCAAATCATGGCGCAGATACAGGGTGCAAAACATTCGGTTGATGCATCTACAATTACGAGCTCTACCAAATTTGCAATAGAAACACGGCAGACTTTATTATAAGTTGTCCAGTTAGTCTAAGCACTATTAATAAATAACAATTTGAGCTCGTTACTAGAAATTAGAAGAAAAATTAGTATTTTCCATTTAATTCCAACTGCCTTTGCTTATCTTGACAGATACGCGTATTTCGTCTACAATGTGCAGACTTTTTCAGTGCCTCGTACTAATATCTCGACTTAATTCGACTTAAGTCGAGTATTAGTACGAGACACTGAAGAAGTCTGCACATTGTAGACGAAATACGCGTATCTGTCAAGATAAGCAAAGGTACACCCAAAAGTTGAAATTGTAGCAAAAAATGCAATTGCAGTTTTTGCAATCATATCTTGAGAAATCCGCATGATTCTGAAAAGGAAATTTTGCCCATCATGATCCACAAAGCTTTTAATGGTATAAACAAAGCCATGCGAGTGTTTGCAAGCGGTTATCGTTGTGTGCCTAGTGCCTCGACAGTCGCAGCAACCGTTGGGTTTTTGTTCAACCGTCAACAACTTCTCAATATGGGTGAGACAATGGCACAGAACACCGCTACGCCATTTTCCACTGTTGCTATTCCGCTGTCAAGTGTTCTATTTTTATTTTCACTCGTCATCACACATCCATCTCCCTCTCATCAAGTCACCATGCGTTTTATAAAATAAACGAAGCCATGTAAGTGTGTGCGACCGAAATTTGCTTCATTGTTGTAACGTTGAGTGCCTCGACAACCGAAGCAACTGTAGCGCTTTTATTCCGTTTACCTGAACATGTTGTGGTGATGGATGGTTACAATGAAGAGCCATCATGCCGTCGGTCACGGTTCGAATCTCAGAAGCGAATCGTGATCTTTTTTTTTGTGAGCCATTGAATTTACTACTACTAATCAACTGTACAACCTCACGCACACAATGAATTTTTCTAATCGAATTGATGTGTTGCTTTTTTGCCCACGACTAATGTTGCATTTTTTCTCCAAGTTGCGATCCATTACTAGAAATGAAACCAAATCATGCAAAATTGCATTACAATCTTGCTTTTTTTATGTTGGGTGTAGTTGGAATTAAATGGAAAATACTAATTTTTATTCTAATTTCTAGTTACAGGTATTCCACTAAACAGCTCAAACCCTCTAGGATTCAATTTGAGCTCGGTTTTTAAGTAAATTGAGTTTTTATTGCACTTTAATGTTTTCTACAGCATTTTTTTTCAACGTGATATTTCCAAGATCCATTTAATCGTAAGCCAAAAAGCTTAGTTTTGATCTAACACAGCTTGTTGCACAGACTGTTTGGCAATGATTTGTAATCCTTTTTTTCCCGTCTCTTTCGAAAGTTTTAATGAAATCCGTTGTCTTAACATGTTTTTGCAAATACACTAAGGTTTTTTTTTGCACGGGTTGTTTTTGGTGATAACTCCAGAACGGAACATTTTATCAACCTAATTCAAATCACATTTTACGTTTTGGGTCAAAAGTAATCAAATGGCAGTTTTTCAAAAAATTCACAATTTTTGGTGTAAATACTCAAAATTTTAAAACTGTATTTTGACCATTGCATGGCCAGGTAACACATGCAAAAAAATCGAAGCAATATAAAATGTTTAAGCATGTAAATTTATCCACTCTATTTAGTCTCTGTTTACACGGTTCCATACTTAAAGTGGAACGTATCCCCCGTGCAAAAAAAAAAAACTTTGTGTATGCCTTTGTCAGAGCTCAAAAAATTTAAATTGTCTTACCTGGGACAGTATGGAAGATTCGTATTCTTGGGTATGAATTTGACTCTGTAGGCTTTGTACAAGGCTACCGTGTCGTACGCGTAATGCACTGATGTCAAAACCGACCAAAACAATGGTGGATTATTATGTTTCCGGACCATGGGAAGCTGGCGCCGCACCAAGTATTCCCAAACGTAAACATTAGCAGTCATCGTATCGGTTTTTACAAATGGATTTGAAGGCATTGTGCTGTGCCTGCATCATTTAACATTATATTCTTGCTTACTCAGGACCATTCTCGTTTCCCACAGTCCATTCGATAACATTTCATAATCCACTTGAGTTGACAAACCTTTTGTACCCAAATCAGTTCACACTTCCAAGCCAACATGTGGCGTGAGAAGTTGAAACCAAAACATAAAGTAAACGAACTGTGATAGAACACCCAGCTATACATCGCAATGCATCGCTATGCATTACAAGGCATTGCACTTAACCAACCTACATCTGGTTCCCGCTAACGATCGTCACTCACCCGTAACTCACTGGCACAGCGCAACTATGTTCATCTCTCTTTAACATAATCTGTCTCTATCTATACTAATAATCAATACATGAAACCTAGCAAGTAAAATTTGAAAAAATAAAGAAACATACAACAACGAACCTTCAAGTTAGTAACAGCATTCCACACTCACACTTCCACAAATTGCTTGGTTTTTACCGGACCGTGTAGAACTGTTTGTCGTATAATTTACGGGCCCTAGGTTGGACTTCGTTTTGGATACTTCTGCTTTCTGAAACTTGTCAGAAGCAGATAATTTCTCATCTCCACGAGAGGCTCTAGGAATGGACAGTAATTTATTGCCAGAACGAATAGAAACACAGAAAACAGAAAGTATTGATAGTTCCGTATAGGGTAACGGCAGGCTTTGAAGTTGAAAGATACAAGTTTTAAAACGAGCGGAGGGCATTTGAACGGTAGTATCCAATCGGGCAAGAGCACCGGGTAATTTTTTCACCAAGCTACCCAATGCAGGGTAGGCAAGGGGAGGATATCCCCTTGACTGGTAAAAGAATATGCAATCGATCGTGCTCTTATACTACCTATTACTTTCCTTCTGCTTGTTGAAAGTCCTTAGTTCATTTCGTGGCTTTGTTCGGTCGATGTTTCCAGTTTTTTGGCCACACCTTGAACGGAAGTACCCTTTTCACGGCCAAAAGCTTGCATGATTTTCCGGTCCAGGTTTTGGTCCATAGAACCTGGTTTATGTCCAGATTTTTTCTTGTCCTGAAAGGAAGTCTCCTCACCATACCTCCAAACCGCGTTACGAACAGCTCCAATACTCACATCTTCCATTTTCGCAACTGACTCAGCTAAACGCTGGGAAAAGTGCCCCATTTGGGCACGGTCTGTTTGCTTCGCATTTTCATGAATAGTAAATGCACCAGCACTCTAGAGTCACAGGGTTATAGATTGAAATGTAAACAATGATACACAATAATGATCAGCTATTTAAACGTCATAAGGAAGCAAAATCGTTCTTAGACTTTCGGGGACACCCTATATGGGCAGGTTATTTAGTGCGAATGGAACAAGAAAAACAGAAACAATCATATTCAAAGGACGGCGGCCGGTATGGTGTATTTTTTGATTATTTGTTGTGGAAGCGCTAAAAATTCTTCAAGAGGCAGGAGATATAGAGGAACTTCGCTAACAACAAAGAGAGATAGAACTGCAATCGGATTGATGCCGTCTGCCACCTATTAACATTTTTATTCTTGATCAATTTTCAACAAAATCTTAAATAAATCAAGTTCAATCTCAAATACCGATATGTACTTGAAAATCCGTCGGTATCTACTACTATTATAAATAGTACTCTCTATTTGAAACATTTTTTGCTCGTCAATGCACGGTGCATTCCTCTGGGCATTGGCCAAAAACCTTATTTTCTTTGCTTCAAGCTCCTTTGTTGTTCTTTCTGCTTCTCTTTAAATTTTTTGAAAATCTTCTTCAATTTTTTGTGCTCTCAGTGACTTCGTGATTTCAACGTCGTTGACATTTCCAGCGTTCTAACATCGTAGACAATTATCTGCGCAACCAAACCCATTTCAGTTTGGTTCACCACCAGACACTTTATATAAAGGGCAAACACGAAATTATTGCGACACATTCAACAGGGCATAACTTTTTACCATTGGGTAAAAATCAACCAAATTTTGCACACTTTCTCATTGATGTGTATTGTTTACATACTGTCAAACTCGAAGTCGTGTTTTTCGATTCAACGAAAATGGAGGTGAACCAACGCGAGTCGAGAGAACAAATTCTTTCCAAACACCTGGAATTTCCTGACCTGTCGCACCGGCAGTTGGGAAAAATGTTGAACATTCACCATTCAACCGTCTCCAGAGTGTTGAAGCGGTTCCAGGAGCGGTAGACGTTGGACCACGGCAAAGGAGCTGGAATAAAAACCGGGACCGGAGAACAAAAAGACGGAGGGAAAGGTGAAGCGGATGATTAAAGAAAATCCCAACGTCTCAAGCCGTGATTTGGCTAAAAAGATCGGCATGTCGCAGAGCTGCGTCCAGAATGTAAAGAAGAGAGCTGGACTACACACATACAAGGTACAGAACTTCCCAAACCGCGATGAGCGGCAACAATCGACGGTTAAAACTCGGGCACGGAAGCTCTACGAGAAGATGCTGACAAAATATGGCTGCTGTGTGATGGACGATGAAACGTATATAAAAGCCGATTTTAAGCAAATTCCGGGTTGGAGTTTTCACCGGCAAGAGCAAGTTCTATGTGGACGACAAATTTAAGAAGAAGAAAATGGTGAAGTTCGCCTCCAAATATCTCATTTGGCAGGCCATCCTGTCTCTTACGGACTGAGAGTGAGCCTTTCGTGACAAAGGGCACAGTAAATGGCGAGATCTACAAATCTGAGTGCCTCGAGAAGCGCCTTTTGCCGTTCTTGCAGCAGCACGACGAAGCTCTGCTATTTTGGCCAGATTTGGCATCATACCACTATTCTAAAAGTGTCCTGGAGTGGTATGAGGCCAATTCTGTCCATTTTGTTCCAAAGGACATGAATCCGCCAAACTGTCCGGAGCTGCGCCCGGTGGAGCAGTACTGGGCAATGATGAAGCGGGAACTTTGGAAGAGCAAGAAGACAGTCAAAGACGAGAAGGACATGTTAAGAAAATGTAAAAAAAAAGTGAGAAACTGGTACCGGATGACACTTTAAAGACTTTGATGGAGGGCATCAAGCGAAAATGCGTTCAATTTTACACTCAATCGATTAACTTTTCTTTTGATTTTTGAAGTAAATATATGTATAAAACTACCCTAAAATTTTGGTTTGATTCTAAACATTGTAAGAAAATTGGCATGACATTTTCGGTGTCGCAATAATTTCGTGTTCGCCCTTTATATTGAAAATCCTCGCTCCATCGTCATATTTCCGTACGACGGGATAGGCACCTTTTTTAACAAATGTTGTCAAATTTGGCCGTTTTTTTTTCTTGGAATGATCAATCAGTTCTAGCCAAAATTTGTCCAAATGCTGTTTTTTTTCTCTGGAATCCGGCCTGCAAGTCGTCAAATATGGCATCGAGCACAATTACCCAGACTCTTCTTCCACTTTGTCAGCAACTGCAGCGATCAGATGGTATTTATTTACGAACGTTACCAGACACAGTTCCAGACGCTTTTTAGCTTTGTCCGTGAAGTGAGAAATGACATCAGGGTTTATGCAGGTTACGTAACGCTTTAAGGGTATGTTAATGGAGATTTGTTAAGTAGCTTCCTTAAAAAACACAGTAAAAAGACCGACAGTCGTTGCGAAATGACAAAACGTATTTGTCGGAATGTTGTGCGAATTCTCTCGCTGGCCTATTTAGAGGCAGCACCGACTTCCACGTCCACATTCCACATTACTATACTAGTAATGTTATAAACCCATGGAAATGTTCCAAAAATTACATTACAATATTATCCAAATTGTTTGTGCTTGAATTTTCAAAAAAAAATGTTGGTGCTCTATACACACAATGGGTATGAATGGGTTAATGCAGCGGAAGTAGCTACTTAAATTGATCCATTTATTAACGAGGATGAAATCTTTACCGCAATCGAGCGTTGCAGGTGCTTCTGTTGAATCACACTTGATTTTATGGCTAAAATTACTATCCGTGGGTTGGTGTCTTCGAGGTGGAAAAAATACTGATTTGGAGCTGGCGAAGGCAAATCGGCCCATAGAATAAATTTTGAAACTACGTTTTCCCCACTTTCAATGCGCTGAACCGGAATCCTTTGAATCTGCGATAGACAATGGATGCTGTTTATCTTGTAGAATACGTTGGCGATCGCGCACTTATTACCAAAAGTTAATAGATGTTGTCCAAATCATCAATTTGAAAAAGTTGTGGGCATGGTTCCTGCCATATGAGAAAATTTCCCGACGGATTTTTAAATTCTCGACTTTTTCCCGCATTTTTCCCGCATTTCCCGATTTTCGCGTGTCTGTGACCACCATGAAATTCAATTGGACGCAATGATAGGAAAATTCATAAAACGATCAATATTTTCCTAAAATCAAATATTGCCACTTAAGCCAGCTGGAGTTTCGTCGTTCGCAGTAGCCACCCTAAAATCAAACAATCCAACCGGCCGCGCTTTGTTCTGGCCCATAATTGCAATATATTTAATTATTAACCTATTTGCAAACCCAAGGGAGTGAAATTAATAATTCGTTATGCCTACAGAGTTTTGTGCATATGACATAATAATCAGGGCAACGACAACAGAATAGTCCCTATTTTCGCCGGACTTGCTTGTTCTGGCTCTGTGCTTTGAACAAATGTGTGTACGTTTTAATTACTACCACGAGCGCCCCCCCATCTATTGGCGAAAAAAAACGCTGTTTGCTGACCTGGTGGAAGCTCGAAACGCCGCACAACGAACAGAACACACTCACATTCAAAGCGAGATTTACGCTCATTATAATTGTCCTTCTGGTTTGTTAAATCGCTACAAAACCACCGGCCCTCCGGCGATCACAGAAGTCGCATCCGTCGACCCACCCCAAGCCCCCCTTCCAATCGGATCCTGGTGCTGAACAGGTTTATTCATATGTTCCGACGACGGAGGGAGGCCAACTGACGAGATAACGGACATAAAATTAAATTCACAACTCAATTTATCCGAAATAATCACATTAATTTTACCAGCATGCAAATCGGCCACCGGAGTGCTGGGAAATTGGAATGTCCGAAAGGGGGAGTGGAGTAATTAAATTTACTTTTTCATACATTCTATTCGGTCCGAAAATGCTGAACCACCAGGAGGATATATCGAGAGGGCTGGAAGTTTCGAATTCGACGACGAGGACAGGCTCGAATGTAAAACCAAATGCTAGGACGGGACAGGAAAGCTCGGCAAGAAGCTACAGGTTTGCACATTTAGCACTTGCATACGGGAGCCAATTACTTATTCATGATGCAACTGAGCTTAAATTTAGTGGAGAAATGTGCTCAATTTCCCATTCGTGCTCGCAAATATGTGTGCACTTCCCGGCAATTAGCGTCCAGCACCGGATCTATGATTCACAAGCTTACACATTATTTAAACTCGGCAGTTGATAGTCGAAGAATTGTTGATATTTTGGTTGGCGAATTTTGTGGGTACTTCCGAGTTCCGAGTCGAACCGAGTCGAGGTGGGATGAATTTGTTTTGGCTTCTACCCTTGGAAATGCATGTTTTTCTTCACGATTTTCTTCTTATTTTTTTAACTCATAGGGTATATGTCCCTTAATTCAGCCTATTATGCAATGATCGGCTACATTTTTCATCATAACTCATAAAATTTTTAGGCATGCAAGCGAGATTCAACTAATTCGACACTTGCTTGGATAAGTTTGATAAGACATTTGGTAGTATGTATCACGAAAAGTTACACAACTCTTTTTATAAAGTCAGAAACATTCGAGGGATATGGATTTAATGACGGTCTATAAGCACCAAATTGGGTCTAATCATGGATGCAAGTTCGTCCCATTCGATAGATCTGTTATTAAATGTTGTCTATGTACGATTTTTTTTTCTGATTTTCTGATTGAAAGTGTTGTCAGGTGTATTCGGTCTACCCAACAAACTATTTTACAAATCAAACTAAAGTAAAACTGCCTCGAAACACTTAATTGATGTTCATATAAGATTTATCAGCCGTTCAATAATGAAAACATTATAATTCACTACACAATGATTTTGTTCCTTCGGTTTGTGTTTAGGTGAGCCATTTAAATATAAATACCCACAAATTCATGCATTTCCACTTGAAATTTATAAATAACAACGTTTATACTACGTTATTGATACAACAGGCCAGAGTTGGGAACATACAAAAAAAAATGTGTCCCCAACATTGGGTTTACGATTTTCTTATAAAATCATTGTTATTTTATCTATGTGAACAGTTAGTTTGTAACGTGTATCTATTTTCTGCACAACCAGACTGCATTAGTTGCTTTATCGATTCAATTAAGCCAAATTTAGATCACTTGAAGATCGTGTAGATTATTTGTTCAGCTTAACCAGTGAAATCATGATGCCCCAAAAGTTCAAGAAATCGAAAATTACGCGGAAGTGAACAACTATAAATTGATCAATATTATCTCAATTGTTTCGGATTACATCAATCAGGCTAATTGCGACATGATTTTGTTGATTATCAATAAATTAATGACACATTTGGTACATAGGCCGAATGAAGGAGCTAGGCTAACATTACATCCCCTTACCCTAGTTGATTTCAAAATTAAATCAATTCAAATTCGAAATTATTCAAAGCTAAGGCCAATTAAGAATCTTACCAAAACCTTATATGTTATGATATATACTTGGGTATGTTTACATTGCTATTACCTTCGCAGTTTAGTATATCAAACAGGTTCCACCACACTCAATCGATTTCCACTTCTCTTAAATTTAAGCTCAATTGGTTGCAAACTCGAGCTGCACTTGCGCTTTGAAATGTCTATGGGTATTACTGAGTCAACCAAATATTTTGTTTTAATTCTACTATCTCTTCGACGTATTTCGTACTGATTTTAACGATCCACAGCGATCTACGTAACACTACCTTAATGTATGGCTTTATGCTTCGCACCAAACCCACTAATCTTGCCTGAGTAGGTACTGGCGGGACTCTGAATAGGCTTTTGATGATATCGTTGCGTAAGTCCTTCCGAATCATTTTGTCAGCCGTACACGGAACATGTCGTCCAAGAAGACGCTGTTGCAAATGATTCTGAAGGAACCACGTTTGAGAGTTTTGAATCTTTTTGTTATTTTGTTATTTTGTTTTTCTTTATTAAAGAGATTTTTAGCCTCATGGGCTAGTTCGTCTCTTGTGTTATTTTGTTAGTCAGTGTTACGTTTACAAGTTTAATGAGGCGTTGCGTAATATCTTCAGTCTTTTGTTGTTAAGTTTTTTGATGTGTCATTCACGTGCTATGAAAGCAGGGATGCCATATTCACAGACATGTCTGTAAATTTGCAGACTTTTCATTTTTATTGCAGACTTTTTTAACGATGCAGACATTTAGCAGACATTTTATTTATGTTGCAGACTTTTACAGGCATTTGAAATATTTTTTAAATTTCAAATAAAGGTATTCTCTGAAGTTCGGATTTATAACGTACGAGGATCTGAACAATAAAGTAGATACGGTAAGAATCTTTGTTGAAATATTTTAAAATATCATTCAGGGCCCTGTAGCATAATCAAAATCTTACTAATAATATTGGTCTTGTAACTTGTAACTTTTATATATCTGTTGCATAAAAATTCTACAAGTACAAAACTACAAGTCTAATATTACAAGCTAATTGAACTAATATTATTAGTAGAATTTACAAGCGTTCGTTGCATAAACAAAATATGACAACAAATTATTAGCTTTCATTTGTACTTTTTCTACAAGTGGAGAACTTCTTGTAACATAATTTACAAGTTCGGATTTGTATTCAATTTGTTATTTGTAAAGCAGCAATGTACCGTTTCAACATTCTAAGTGACTCAGACGATGAAGAAAGTAGTTCGAGGGAAACACGGAGGTGTCGTAGGGTGAAATATTACGCTCTACGAATAAATTTCAGCTTACTAATCGTGGAGGAGCCCTGCAGCATTTCCAACAATTGTGTGTTACATTGCACTGGCTGGGTCGAGGAAACGGTACCGGACTTACTCATGGAATTCACAAATCAACTGTAGGAAGGACAATACAACGCGTGGTTTCTGCAATCAACAGAAGATTATTCCAGAGCACAGTTTTTTGGCCGTCCAACATTTCAGGTGTAGTGGAACAATTTTACAGAATGGCTAGGTTCCTCAGCGTGATAGGAGTAATTGATGGATCCTTGATTCCAATCGATGCACCTACAATAAATGATGAAGCGTTCGTTGACAGGAAGAGTTCTCACTCCATTAATTGCATGATGGTTTGTGGACCAAATTTGGAGTTCTTTTACGTCAGTGCTAATTGGCCTGGAAGTGTGCATGACGCTAGAGTGTTACGTAGAAGCAGTTTATTTCGGCGTATGGAGGAAAGCAATATTTTTCCCAATGGAGTCATATTAGGAGATTCGGCATATCCATTAAAAGTTTGGTTAATGAAAACACTGCACAACGATCCAACAAATGATGGTGAGCGTAATTATAACAGCAGACTGAAATCAACAAGACAAACAGTTTAGCGGCACTGGGACTATCAAAAGAAAAGTTTCCGTGCCTCAACCATCTTAGAGTAAATCCTCATTTTGCAGGTCAAATATTTAAGTGTTGTGTGACATTGTGCAACATAGCGCGGCAAAATGAAGAGGATGAAATCGAATTAGAAAATATTCCTTTTCATAATGAGGAGATTGATTCTGGATTGAATGAAGTTAACACGACAAATACAAATTATTCAATCAATGTCCTAAACAAAACCTTTAGAGTTTCCTCTAACCAAAACCTTTCCTTTGACATTTTCTCTACTTCGAGTGCTTTCAACTCTTGCTCTTTCTCAAGAATGTCTATTTTCAGCTGCAATTTCAAATTGATTAGGTCCGCATTTTCTGATAGACCATTGGTAGCTGATACTTCTGAAACATTGCGCTTTCTTTTCTTAGAGCTAGGTTGGTGAACCTTATCGTCAGTGTGAGATTCAGGAACTTCTTTCGAGGCTTTTGACGTACTAGGCTGGATGACTTGTTGATAAAATTCCTCCTCCGATGATACCTCCAAACTTTCCGGAATTGCTAATCCCTCCAACACTGGCGATTCTTTGCCGAGTATGTCGTAAACAAGGATATCAACATCGTTCGTCCTAGCCTCAGGTCCACCACCGGTACCTGTTCTGCTGGAATTGTCCCGTTTTTCCTAAATTTGAGACATAAGTAATGATTATTTTATAGTCAATCAAATTCAATACACACCATCGACATTTTTCGGACTTTGGCCACCAAACATCCCGGACGTACAAAGAGTCTTTGCCATTGGGCAAAGCACCGATAGATTTGGCATATTTACCAATACTCGTCCACGCTTTGTTACGCTTTTCCTTCGTTAGCTTTGCTGAAAATGGTCCAAACAGCACTTCTTTTTGTTCTCGAATGCTATCTAAAACGCAAAGTTTTATTTTCCGCTGCTCCTCACGTTTATTTCCCTTTTTAGCAGACATTGTACATACTTTCAGCGCTGCAACGTGCAGAATATAAACAATAACAATAACGTTTCGCGGTAAATTTTCTTCGATTTTTGACAGATGAATGAATCTATTCACTTGTAGTTCATGCATTACTATAAGTGAATCTATTCACTTATAGTTCATGCATTACTAATAATACAAGTGCTTGTATTATTAGTGAAATTAAGAGGTATTGTGCTACGCAAAATATTAGTACTTTTAAATTTAGGACTTGTAACTTGTAACTTGTAGCTAATATTATTAGGTCAATTATGCTACAGGGCCCAGGTATCATTTAAAGTGGAAATCCTTGAATAAACGAAAGCGGTGGGCCACATGGAGACACAATGGGCCCGGAGATAAGTATCGTATAGGCCCTTTCCGAGAGTAACATGGAGTCCCTACTTATGGTAGTGTTCAATCCCACGCGTGTTCAAACCCATGCAAAAAATTACTGTCAAAGCGTTGATAATATGGGTCCTCTGCTATTAAGTCACAACGAAAATAAAGGTTCACACCAATAAATTTAAATTTGAGATATTAAGAGACTTCCTCGAAAAAAAAGCTTCTCCTATGGTCAGGTAGAAACTTCTCAGAAGTATTGGGAACAAGCAGTTTAAGCAAGAAGAACCTTCAAAAATTCATTTCCGAAGTTCAAGATCATACTTACCAGAATTTCAAGACAGTACTTCCCCAAGATTCAGGAGAAGACTTCAGAAGTTCTCTGAAGTTTGGAATTTTTCAGAGGTTTTGGAGCTCATCCCAGAAATCAAGATTGAACTTCCCAGAAGTTCAGAAAAAAAAACTTTCTCAAATTTCAGACGGGAGCTAACCATGAAAGGCACTACCTATAATTTCTCAAAAAATCAGGAAAAAAAATCCTCAAGATGATGTGTCATAGCAGTTGAGGAAAGAACTTCTCACAAGTTCAGGAAATAACTTCCCAGAAGTTCCGGAAAAAACGTATCGAAAGGTTAGTTGGAACTGCCTAGAAGTGCTTGGCAGCTTTTCCAAAGCTCGGAGGAGAACATTCTGCATTTCAAAATACGAATTTCTCAAAATTCTCTAGAGAGAAAACAATGATACTTTCCAAGAGCATTGGGGGTACTTTCTTTTAATTTTAGCACGAATTTCCCGATAGATCCTGAACAAAATTCCCCAATTTTTTTGAGAAAACTTCCCAAAAGTTCAGAAGAGGACTTCTCAGAAGTCCAGGAAGAAACTTCAAGAACAAATTTAAAGGAATTTTCCTAAAAATTTTGGAATAAAATTTTCCACGCAGTTCCGTATGGGACCTATGAGCAGTTTAGAAGTTCACAAGAGGACTTCTCAGAAGTTGCAAAGAGACCAAAAGTTTAGTTGGAACTATCCAGAAGTGCTAGAGAGCTTGCCTAAAGTTCCTAATCGAACATTCCAGCATTTCTGAATGAAAGTTCACGAAATTCCAGAAGTTATGGTAGATTCTTCTGATAAAATCAGGAAGAAACTTTTCAGAAGTATAGGAGGATCTTTCTAGTAGTTCAAGCAGAAATTTGTCAGAAATTCAGGAACAAACTTTTCCGAAGTTCAGGAGAATACTCCCCTGAAGTACAGAAGAGATTATTTCGGCAGTTCAAAAAAAGAACTTCTCAGAAGTTCAGGAAAAACCCTCTAACAACTTAAGAAGATTTTCCAAGATATTCTGGAATGTACTTTCTCAAAGTTTTGCAGAAACTTCCTTCGTAGTTCAGCATAGGACTTATCAGAAGTTTAGAAAGTATCTATGTTCAGGAAAAAAATTACCAAATGTTTCTAGAAGGTAAGGTTGGGTTCTTAAATGTGGATTTCTAAGAAAATAAGGAGTGACTGCCAAGAAGCTCATGAGGAATTTTGCCTGAATTTCAGGAGGAAACTTCCCAGAATAAAGAGCCTTGCAAAGGATTAGGAGAGAGTTTCTCTGATGTTTAAGAGATAATCACTGACTAACCGAAGAAGCAGTCTATACGAAAATCATTCATATGTCCATAATGATATTGATGATCATGAGTGATGATGACACCATATTAAAATATGGTTCATACCAATGGTCCATTGTTGAATAAAAAAAAACGTATGTTGAATTTATCAAATTAAAACTAAATTTTGATATTGAAATACCAAACTGGAAAGAACGTTACTGGGGGGAAAAAATTATAGAAAATCGTGTCATCTATGCGAATACTTCAAGCTTCAGTGTCTCTTTAAAAATATGAAACAATAGTGTAAGATTGCATACAATCCAAGATATAGATGCAGACATGTTTACATAATCACACAAATAGCGATAATGACATAACTCGCTCTTTTATTACGTCTGTTCGTTGAAAGAAGTCTAATTTTCTAAAAAGAAATTTACAGACTTTTTTAGGCATTCCCAGACATTTCAAATTTTTAGAACAGACATTTGAAAAAAAACTGGCATCCCTGTATGAAAGTCTTTTAAAGCCGTTTTATCGAATCAAAAATGAGTTGGCATTATGTGTCGTCGAGATATTTGAATCCTTCCAGTAGTAGTAATGTCTGATCTTACAAGTCTTAGAAGTCCCAACAATATAATTTTTATGGTTTACTAATGGGACTCATGAGGGAGAAGTTTCTTTTAACCCTTGCAGGTCGAATTTTTCCCAAGAATTTATATACAAATAATATAGTGTATTCTTATTGATTTGGTGCTTAATCTATCTATAGAAAGAAAAAATACCGTGAAGCGTTGTGATACTGGTCCTAACCATTATGATTTATGGTTTCCATCATCAGTGTACGGTAGGTTGGAAATATTGGATTCGCCCGTGCCTCGACCTACCCCGCAGTGGAATGCTAGGCAAAGGGAGGGTAACGTCCTTGGTTCGAGTACTACTTTACCCATGCCGTTTCTCTCAATTTTCAATACTTGTATTCTATTTCCAACCTGAGAGGCATTCCATTCGTTCTCCATTCGCCACGACGATCGTATGACTAGAAGAAGAAAGGATATTCATAAGGAGGAATGGTTTGTTTTACAAAGTCCTATGTATAATCAAGGGACAAAAAATCACCATTTTGAGGATTTTGAGAGCACATGGTTAGAACGGTCTTAACAATTCCTATTCAGTAACTTATACAATGTAGTAATTCGATCAGAGCTACTAAGTTTACAAAGTCTTGCTGTAACTAGCTATACGACTTTTATGCCGTTACTTCTTTTTGTTTCGTTATGACTATGTCAAAGTAGTCCAAAAAGCTACAATTTCAACTGTAGATTATATTTTTTGAATTGTAACTGCGACTTTGTGGTGTTAAGATGATTTCTTTGGCTTTCAGTCTTTATCATTATGAAAACAGACAATTTTCTATTTTACGACGTTTCAGCGTAATATATTTTGCCTTCTTCTAGGGATTACTGTGAAAATGTGTCGGTATGCTGTGTGTGGTATTTCTTATATAATTTACCTACTAGATTTCTATTTTTGTCATATTATGTTCTGTTATTACATTTAAACGTCTAGTACTTCTATTGAACATCACTTTTGAGGACAAACAAAAACAAAAAAAGATCAAATCAATTATACAAATATCTTCAAAAGATGAGAAAGCTATTTACCCTATTTTTACACTTTTACACTGTTCCGGTATGTCTAGTTAACTGTTGAATAATGGTTGTGTTAGATCCTGAGAGGTGATGTCTGGGTTGGTATTTCTTGTGTTTGTGGTTCGATTTCTAATCATATTTACTGTATGTATTAGTCCGGAGTATGTTGTACTTAGTCCATCTGTGTCTGTTCGTTTGTTGATACTGTTGTTGTCATTAATTATGTTGATCATCTCCAAAATTGGCAATGTATGTTTTTTTAATGTTTGATCCAAAATACGGGTTGTGTCAAAATTAAATTTATGTTGGTGATTAATGCAATGTGACCAGTGACTAGCATTGGTTCGTCTGTATAGGTTTGTCCAGATTGTAGCAGGCGCTCAAGTTGCAATTGCTCTTGTGTCCTGACAATCTTTGTTCATGGCGGTTGCTGGTCATCCCTATGTAGCACTTCATGCAATCGTCACATTGTATCCGATAAATAACATTGTTGCGGTGGCTCATTGGTATCGGATCTTTTGTGCGAGTGTAGGGGTTGTCTAACATTGTTTACGCTTCGTGTGCGCACAGTCACAGATGGGTACTCGCATCGTAGAATTTTGATGATGGTTGGTGTGATGGATGGTATGAACGGGAGTTCTCTCTCGTGTAAAATTGTTTGAGTGGTCTACGTGATCGTTCGGGTGATTGTTGTTGTGGTCTCGAAGGATCCATTGCGTGTTGTTTAGGTGTCGGCTGATTAGATTTCCAGGGTACTCGTTCAGCCTTAGCATGTGGGTTATGGTCTCTTTCTTCCTCTTCGTGTTCCAATTGGTTGAGAGTCTTTTTACCCGATCAATCATGTTTTTCATGGTATTTATTTTGAGGGAGATTGGGTGGACGGACAAGAAATTCAGCAGGCGACCCGAGGCTATAGATTTCATATACCATTCCGTACGAATCGTGTTGTTGTCTTGTCTGATGAGTGTCATATCTAGGTACGGGAGTCGTCCGTCCTGTTCTATTTCATGGGTAAATTGGATGTTTGGATGGTATTCATTGAATATGTTTAGGATGTGTTGTATTTTGTCACCAGGTATGAGCAAACATAGATCGTCAACATATTTACGTATCACTGGTATTTCGATTTCGTCATGTTTTGTTACTGTATCTAGCATTACTCCCATCACTAGATCAACAAGAACAGGTGATAGTGGGTTGCCCATAGCGTTTCCGTCTATTTGTTCGTAATATTTGTTTTGAAATACAAAGTAGCTTGAGCTTGATACAGAAAGATACAATCTCTAGAAATAGATCGAGATTTATCTCTGTGCGTTTTTTTATGATATCCCATGTGTTGATGATGTCATGTATTAACAATCTTCTGGGTATATTGGTGAATAACGACACTACACCAAATGAAACCATAACGTAGTTTGTTGGAATGGTGACATTGTTGATGTATTCGCAGAAACTGAAAGAGTCCCTGATGTTGTATTTGTTATCTATAGATGCTTGAAGAATTTTGCATACAAACTTATGATGTAGAAGGAGATGTTCACTCATCGCCATGAGGCACTCAGTAAACAGAGTACACACAATAGATCGCTAGAATAACTATACAAGCCACAGTGGTACATGAGCGTCTTCCAAACCGAACATTTTTGCCTGTTGAAGTGGCGGACTTAGTCCGTGCTTCGACCTACCCCGCAGTGGGATGTTAGGCAAAAATGTCGTTGGTTCGAGTACCACTGTACACATGCCCTTTTCGCTGAATTTTCCTAAAACATCTGCTATATTTCCAAGCCTGCCGCACACTAGCGGAACTATCAAAACTTTCTCTTCATATCTTTCATTCTAGTCAAAAACATTGTTGTTCACTCTTGGTGCCTCATGGTGATGAGCGAACATCTCCTTCTACATCGTAATCGTTACTCCTCGCACGGAGAATATATAACATAACAATTAATGTATACAAACTTAGATAACTCGTAGCTGGGACAAGTCATACAAGATACCACTGGACGTAGTGGGAGATCGGGTTTGTGCGCTTTCGGAAGTCCGTATATTCTTGGGCATATGGCTTTGGCGGTGCGGAAATCGATGAATTTCAATTGTTGTAGTCGTTGTTGGTATTTGTTCGTGGGATCACCTGGAAGTGGTGTGTATGTTGTGTTGTCATTTAGTAGTTCCTGCATCTTCTGTTGATAGTCATTGGTCATCATTAATACTGTTTTGTTTCCCTTGTCAGCTGGTACTACACAAATGTCTGGATGGGATTGAAGGAAGCGCGCTGTAATATCGGTTGCTTGTAAAAGAAACTTTGTCTGTGGATCGTTTTTTCATTTGTGATGTTGCAGCGGGTTCTGTCTTGAATATTTTTGTTGTTTTCCATTTTCAGAATTGTTTCTGTTTCGGCTAATAAGTGGTATATAGGTGTGTGTGTTTCATATTGCGGAATGGTAGAGCGAAACTCGGTTTCAAGCTCAGGATAAGTTCTGCTTCTTGTGGAAGATTTTTGTTGGTGGTAGAGAAGCGGTACCTATATTGAGCTCAATAAGCAGACCTCCGGTGAAAATCGGTGAATATGCACTGAATACCGAACACTGAGTACACAAGTTATTCACAATTTATTCGTTCATTCACCGTTAATCGTTTAGCAACACACAAAACATTCGATTCTGATCATTTTCTTCCAATTTAATACGGAAAAGTTGCCACTGCTATGTACCTATATTAATAATATCACCCATCTGTGGACATATGTTAATCGTACTGATTTTAATCAAGAAAAAAATACAAACAAGTTAACGCTCTTCTCTACTACACTCAAAAATGAATGATGTTTTCTTTTGCCTCTTGTAGTTGTTGTAAATATTTTATCTTGCTGAATGTTTGTTTTATTTCGATGTTCAAAATGGATTTCTGGAAGCATTGTATTGTGTTGTTCAGTTTGAATCTGTGTGGACTGTCTTCCTCTAGAAGTTCGTACACACATCGAAAAGTGTTGGTAATGTGTGCTGGTGTGATACCCATTTTTCTGCATTTTATAAGGAAATCTTTGCGGCTATTCATATGAGCCAGCTTCTTGTTGTTGGATGCGTATCGTTTTAATTCTAAAGCTACAGACATACCGAAATGTTGATGTATTGATTTGTAATAACTGCGATGAGAATCTTCTGCCATATTTGTATTGTTAGTGATATTTGGAAAATATAAAATTGTCTGTTTTCATTATTATAAAGACTAAAAGCCAAAAAAATCATCTATATTTTTTAAACTCTGGAATAGATTGAACAACCTAGAACATCAGACGATTAAATCATAATGTCTATTGTTCTTCCAAGAAATTCAATAAATATGTTTCAATACACATCGTAGCTTCACATAGCTCAGAAAGCTTTCGTTACAATTGTAGTTCTTATGTTCTGATCTCAAGGATAGTTTTGATGGCCTTGAACATGTTCTATTTATTTCTAATGTTTGTTGACCTTTAAATATATTATTTGAATATTTTAACCGCTTTCGTACTGAGATTTATTTATAAGTACGCTATAGCTATCGCGCGCTAGCCAGCTTGAAATACTTCATCATTCAACTGGATTAATAAGGCGTTACTTTTCGTAAAACCTTATTTAGTCCCACTGTGTTTTTTGCAAAGACTGAAACTAAAACCACGCGAATCGTTTTCTACAATTTTTGAGCACCAAATTGCCTCTCAAATTTCTCTGAAAATTAAATTACTGGCTTAACCAATGGCTTAACGACACATGCCTGTAAAATGTAACAATATTTTTCATAGATTCAAGGTCTATTGAATCCTCAGCGCTACACAATAGACCATTTCCAAACTGAAGGGCAAAGAAAACATCTAGAAGCACCCAGTGATAAATATCTCCTTTTATGAGCAGCTGAACGAACGAATTAAGAACAGCAGGTGATTGCGAAGTCCTGAAGCTTCGAACGAAGGTTGTGGCAATCAGCTTTCCGAATATCGTCACCAGCTTTCCAAAGCATTGCGTCATCGCAAGACCAGTCGGTCGCAATCAAGCACGGTCGTGGCACTGCTGGCCACCTGTACGCCTTCAGCAGCCGGCCACCATTTATTGCGCTCGGTTCTGAAATTACAACCACTATTCAGTTGACAAACATAAATTAAAGATTTTTTTTAAATTCAAGGGAGGGCGAACCCCGATTTGAAGTTCTGTAAATGCTAAGAAATAAATCAACTAACCTGAGAAGAATAGATATTCAAAAGTAGACGACAACCTTTCGACTTAGATCAAGGTCGAGCAATCAATCTCACAAAAACCAAAATGTTCCATTCTCAAGCCCCTCAGCTAGAAAGCCCCTGCCCGAGCTCAAACTTTTCCATTCTTAATTCACTTTTCTGGTCACCGAGTAGGCGACGAAAAACTCCGCACTCCATGAGAAAATCATCATCTGTTGTTCGTCTTCAGTTACACTCTGCTCAACTTTTCCGATTTTCATGGAAAACTTTTCCACCACTCCTCGTCGAAAAGCAACTCGGACAATCCCTCGGGCCGGTTTTTGGGGGCGCTTACTAGCCGCACTCCACGCCAACAATCATCATACACGATCTAATTTTATGACCCGACTACAAATGCTTAAATTAACCGCCAGGAATAAATACAGGCACCGCAAATTTCCTTTACTGCCCGGTTAAGAGTTCCATAAAACCGCACTTGGCGTCTATTGGCGTCTATCGATACGCACCTACACTAAATGGGGAGGGGTGTTTGATTTTTATTCGAATCGTATAATGCCAATGACAGAGGACGAGACGCCGCCAATGGAGCGGCTCAATCGATTTCAATTTTTACTATTATATTTATTCGGTTTTTATTTGCTCTTTTCCCGACGGTGGGCGGGAAGCGGGAAGGTGTGTGGGGGGAATACAATTGGAGTTCAACATCAGGCTGTTTTTATGCAGTCAATAAAACCTCCCCCCAGGAAAGTTGTCGCGATGATCCACCGATCAGCCGAGGCGAGGCGAGATGATGGCGGGGAAAGTTGATAAGTTGGATTGGATTGATGGATGACGGAAATGCGCGGGGATAATGCAATTTCTTTGTTATTTGTTCGAATAAGTGGAGTAGCTGCGATAAGACGATCCTGGTGCTGAAGAGTGAGAAAAATGTGCTGCTGGTGCAGTGATTCGAAAGTTGACTAGAATGGGGATGTTTTGGAAATTGTTTTAAATTTGTGGAATTCAAATTATAAATTACAAGACATTTCAAAATATGGCTTACATATCCGGGAATCCTATCTCAAATCGCGCCATCTGCAAATTCTCAGACAATTCCATGAAATGATCATTTATATCGGCGGACTCACCGTCTGTCAGTGTCGTCAGCGGCTATCGCTCAATTTCCCGTAATAAGTGATGAAATAATTGGGTCATTATTCTCGCTCATTCTGCACCTCTTTCTGAACGAATCCCATCTGTTGGGTGCCCGTTTACTAAGTGCCGGCCATTCCTGGCCGCACCTCCATCGCACTAAGCCGGTAAAGTAAACAATCCAAAAACCCCCATCAGCTGTTGGGATCGAACTTTGAAGCCAATTCAATATGATGCAAATTATGCAATCAATCCTCCGAACGTCCTATGGCAGAAAAAAAACAAAGTGGCCACCAGCCTAAACAAATAAATCATAACAAATCCTCCGGTCGCCCATTCCAGCGAAACAATCCAATACATCCGGGGACCTTCCTAACGACCTCAACCTTCCTCATGAACGCTTCGGCGAATTTCCAGGTAGGAAATATCCGACCAATCAAACCAACCGACCGTCTGCAAATCCCCGGCAGAAGCAGGCCGGGTGTGTAAATTTCTTAAACTGAAGGATTTCCACCCTTTCGATAGAAATTTATTCCGCTCGGACAAACAAAAGCTCGGGGAAAATGGCGGAGGGATGCTGAGTCGTCCACTGGCTGGTCCATCATCATCCATCGATTGACGATTGGCTTTGGCTAGTGGTTGTTTTCTGGCATGAAATTAAGGATCAAAATGGTAGAGGTGAAAATTCGACACCCCTCCTTCTCTTCCGCCATTGTAAGCCTTGTTCGTATTCAAGGCGGGTGGTTTTTGCTGACACCCTAGATTTGATAAGGTTCTAGTTTTGAACGGGATAAGGATGAGAGGGATGTGAGCGAGGCGGGGAGGTGCTAGGTGGCTGTTGATTGACGAAAGATGTGGTCGATCGAAGATTGCACGGATGGTTGGCGAGTGCCTCAATATTGAGACTAATTAAGTTGATTAGTCGGTGGGGCGTGATGGAAATATTTGCATGATAGGCGGAATTATCTTCGATGTCGACTGGACAGTAGAATTTATTGTGATTTTTTCTGAAGATAAAGAAGTGATTCAAATGACACTGAATGTCTAAAAGATCACACACTATTAACATTCAAATAAAAAACAATGAACAAAAATTGCCGACTATTCCCGGGTTAACCTTCACCCACACTGACGAAACTAAAAAAGCAGGATCAATCATAGTAACCCATGAGTCAACAGACAAAATTTGACTGCTCCATCAGTGATGGTAAAAACAGTGAAGCATTTCCGTTCAGAAGTGTGCGCGTTCAAAGAATGGCACCCCGCCGCTTCGAAAATGGACGATACGCCCGTTGCGGCATCTACAACATCTTGACACTATTAGACGACCCTGAGCGACAAGAAGCTCCAAAGAATGCTGAAGAGGAAGACCGAGTTAAAAGCGCTGCGGAAGCTTGGCCGGAAGGTCGGCCAAACAGTGCAAAAGTACCTGGCGAACATGAACATACATGCCAGGAAGCGAAAGTCGCGTCCACTGGTTTCGGAGCTGCAGGCAATGACGCTGCGGCAGCGGCTCAATAAGATGGTCAACTCGATTTTCCTGGCGAATCGCGACGTGGCGGCCGTGATGGACGACGAAACCTATCTCACCCTGGATGCCAACGATTGGCAGGGCACTTCGTGTTTTACTTCCCCCACGAAGGAAGTTCATTAAACACACCAAGTTCCCCAAGAAGGTGCTGCTGTGGCTGCCAATCAGCGAGAAGGAGTTTTCAAAGCCGCTCTTCCTTCGCTCCGGACTGGTCGTAAGCGGGGAAATTTATAGTACGAAATGTCTGCCGGAAGTTGCGTCGTTTATGCAGAAAGAGCATAAGGACGAAGACGCGGTGGTCTGGCCGGATCTGGCGTTGGTCCACTACTCGAAGCGATCGTTGGAGGAGATGGAGCGGCAGAATATCGAGGTGGTACCCAAGTCGGCGAACCCGCCCAACGTCCCTCAGCTGCGTCTCATCGAGAATTTCTGGGCCAATCTGAAGCGTAAGATCTACTCCAACAATTTGGTCGCGAAAACTGAAGAGAAATTGATAAATAAAACGTGATAAATAAAACGAACAAAGAACTCAAAAACATGCCTACACGCATGTTTTCGTCCGCCATGGTGAATGTTCCGGTTAACTGCCGGGAGGCCGCTCGCAAGGGCGTAGAATTTGCAAGTAAGCTTAAATAATTACCTTCCATGGTAGATTTATCAAAAGAAATTATCTGTCTCGGCTTTTTTTTTATCGCCATCCGAAAAAAAAGTCAATTTTTTTTGAATGCAAGCGTTACTGCATCTCTGAACATGAAATATAAGTTTAAACATAAGTTTGAACAGAAAGTGAAGCTGCACAAAGCCATTTCCGAAAGAGGTATTTCTAAGTCACGATTCAAGCCTCTGGTTTGGCTACCCAAGAAGCACACCACGATCATAATTACAGCGTGTCCAATATATTCTCATCTCAAAATAAAACTCTATTTATTTCAAATCGATAATCCAGATTTTATTGATAACTTTACCCATTATATTGCTATATAATACTGATCAACTACAGCATATGTTTTGGAATAACGCCGCCTTTAACCTTCTTGACCAGCTCCAGACGTTTTTCGAAACCGTCACAGGCGGCACGCACGACTTTCATCGGCATTTCGTCCCAAATTCGTATGATTACGGTTTTGAATTAATTCATATTAGACGCCCTGTGGTCATTTACCTTTGTCAGCTTGTATGACCATACGAAATAATCCAAGGGATTCAGAACTGGTGAACTGGGAGGCCATTCATTCTTGTCCAAAAAGTCGGTCAAATTTTCTCGGCACCAGCCCTGAACGAGATTTGCAGTATGCGATGGCGGTCCGTCCTGCTGAAACACATAATGATCATCTCCAAACACCTCTTGTACATATGGCTTGACAACTTCCGTTTTATAATATACGGCATTCACTTTAACGCCTTTTTCGATGGAAACCAGTGGTAATTTGCCTCGCTTGCAAATTCCTCCCCAAACCATCACTGACGCAGCACTTTGGAACCGTAGAATATTCCTATCACTCTCTGGAACAGTTCTCGAAGAGAGAACCCACAATCGGTCGGTCTGGACATTGTGGGATTGCTGCAAGACGAATAACTTTTCATCGGAAAAGATAAGTTCTTCCCCACCGTGCCGCGACAAAAACAGACTTGCTCTTTCGAGTCGTTTCTGCTTGGAAGGTTCCGAAACTCCGTGAACCTTACGTTTCTTGAAAGCTTGGAATCCGAGTTCATTTTGCAGTATATTGTGCATTGACGATTTCGAAACATTCAGATCTGCGGCCATTTTACGTACAGAGCGCTGTGATTTTCGTCTAATCCGTTCCCTGGCCACTTTAACAACTCGTGCAGTCCGCACTGTACGAGTACGACCGGATCTTTTCCGGTCATCCAACGAGCAGGTTTCATGGTACCTTCGGATGATTCGGTACACAAAATCCCGCTTTACTCTGAGGTTTTTCAAATGTCTGAAAATAGCGCCCGGCGCTCACCTTTCAAAAACTTTTTCATCACCACAGCACGAAACTTCTTCATCGCTGGTATAAGATAAACACCGAATGAAAACATTCGGACATAATCATAAATTCGTTTGTATAAACCAAGTGTAAAACTACACCAACACATACGTGAAGCATGTTGAGTAGTTGCACGACACCAATTCAAGGAAACAGTGTATGAGAATATATTGGACACGGTGTAGTTGCAGCAACTTGTTTATAACTAAAAAAGGCACATTTATGCTTTCTCAACTTAATGGCAAGATGTATGCTACTAGGGTATCAATCAGGATGTGTACCAGAACGAATGTTTTAAGAAAACTTTGATACCGTATCTACAAAACCGTCATGCAGATGAGCAATACGTGTTTTGTTCCTTCCAATAATTGTTCCTGGATACCCATTCGATCCCATTTGTACCCAAAAACCATAACCCAACCAATCTGCCTCAATATCGCCCAATCGAAGATATCTTCGGGATGTTGAGCTTCTTGTTGTACAAAAATAACTGAAGAGCCACTAATTGCAAACAGTTGATTGGAAGAATCTAGACGCATGCATTAGCTAACCATAACCTTATTTAAGGTTTTTTTTTTAAGTATTTCCAACTTTTTCTCAAAACCAGAAGTCACTATCGTGGATTCCAAAAAGGCATAGGACATTGATTTTCACGTTAAAAACGCCTTTTTCGATCCATAAATATTCATATTACTGGGTTTATTGATAGTATTTATTTCTTTAATGAAACGGAATCCACCAAAATGGATTCTTTAACCGATTTTCAGCCTTTTTGGACTGTTCCTGGTTCAAAAGTATACATTGTTATTGCTATTAACCTCGAGACGGCCGAGAGTCATTGGTTCTTAAGCTTTTGTTTGACATAACTGATGTATATAAATATGAACTTGGCTCTGTAAAGTTGATTCGATTGAGACTGTACAGGTAAATGATTTATAAGCAAAAAAAAAAAATTCAGCCTTAATTACCCTTATTTCAGAGTATCTGACAGTTTTTCCCGTTTTCTGATGTAAGAAGCCGCCATCTAGGATTCCAAAATGGCGTCAAACATATATATCGTTGCGAATCGAGAAATATCGATATTGCAGGGTATTCGACCAAAAATATCCATATTCAGTAATTCTCTGTCCAACCAGGCCACCATTGACATGACGTCTTTCAAAAAATGAGAATGGCACTTTCCTCAACTCGAATTGACGGACCCCTCACTCGCCAAGGGGTCAAACAGTTTTGTAAAATGCTCGACTTTGTGATATTCTGAACCTGCTTATTATGCCGTACCCCTTAAATTTGCTCTTCTTAAAACCTCTTGAAAACAGCATGTTCCTAGAAAGAAAAACAGTAGGGCTTTAACTTGGCATGAAAAAAAAAAATTTGACTACCATATTGGAATTGGCCGCCATTTTAAATTGTATCAGAAAAACTTATTTTTCACAATGTTTGCAGCCACCGATTTGAATTTTAAGTTGAGCACGTGCAACAAGCTGTATACGAGTTATATAGTGCATTTAGCTCAATATGTACATTTCATGTAGTGTCATGTTACAAAGGGTGTTCCGATCAAAATTTGGTCAAACAATAATGTGTGTAAGTCGATCAAAGTTTTTATTAATTAGTCATATTCTTTTTCTTTTTCAAGTACAGTTAATACAAAACACAGGAGAAATATTCAGCTAAGCTTCTCTTTTGCCGAAAATGAATTGCCGGGTCTTTCGTTTAACACCTGCTATAAGGTTGTGTACAGTCTCCTTGTCCACTTTATTCGCCGCAGAACGCCAGTGCGCTTTGACCTGTTTCTCGCTCACAACAGCTTTGTAAGTCTTCTTGAGGTTCCGCTTGACGATGGTCCAATATTGTACAATTGGGCGGAGCTCTGACGTGTTGGAAGGGTTTTTGTTCACGCCAAACCACATATTTCTTCGCGAACTTTGACAGTTTAATGTGCTTAAAAATATCTGCCACCTTTCCCTGTTCGGTTGCCGTATAAATTTCCTGTCCAGGAAGCTGTTTAAAGTCTGCCTTAACGTTAGTTTCATCATCCTGTACCACGCAATCAAACTTCGTCAGCATCGTCGTGTACAACTTTCGCGATCGTGCCTTGGCCGACGTGTTTTGTATATCGTTTTGTATATCGCAATTTTGAGTTTCTTATAAGTCGACAGTTCAGCTCATTATTAGCTCTATCCACGGTTGAAGGCGCCACTCCCAGCTTTTTTGCGACATCGCGGACGGATAGGTTGCGATAGCGGGCAACTATTTTTGTCGTCGCTGTGGCCTCCGACTTTCGATTTACCCCCCGATCCAGCTTTCCTGGCTATCGAAAAACGTTCACCGAATACTTTTAATACGTTGGTAACAGTTGATTTAGCCACATTGGCAACAATTTCGCCAACTTGGCGTGAGAGTAGTTTGGATTTTCGCCATGCGCGTGCAAAATTTTGATGCGTTGCTTCTATTCCTTCGACGGCATTTTGATAGCTGAAGTGCTAATCACAAAATCAAAAAAGAGGCATGATGCTATACGCACACAGCTTTAAAGTGAGGGGTATGCAAAATTTTTTAATGCACGATGAAAGAAAATGCGTCAAGTTTAAGTCGATCAAATTTTGATCGAAGCACTCTTTATTTGTTGCATCCAAATGATGTCGCATTATCAAAACGTCAAACCCATAACGAAATGCGTGTAATTTGAGAGATGCACTATTTCCCTCACCTGCCGTAACACAAGCTTACACACCGCATGTGTACTATCCATGAAATTCCAAAAAGAATTTTCATTCCAAGAAGAAAATTCAAAAATCCCTCCTGCCTCACGGTGTGAACTCAACCTCAACTATGTCGTCGGCGATTGATCGGTTTGTGAAGTGTGTGCGTTTGAATTCGATGTCCAAAGTGCACATTTTGTTCATCACTATTGCCATCACCATCATCATCATCATCATCATCATCATCATCATCAACAACATCATTGTCAATTGGGCAAAGTCTATCCATCCCAAGTTGTATCCGATTCTGTATCGCCTGTCCTGGTCCGTCTGGTTGGGTAGCTCCGAAATGGTAAGCTCTATTTCAAACGAAACGGTACAACAACTCATTCCCCCGTCGAGTGACAACGACGACAATGGACGTGATGGACGACGCTGGGAAGGCAAAAAAAGTAGGTGTGGATCGACATCGGTTCCGTCCCGAGCGTGCGGCGAAATCAACACTGTGGAATCGAACGACCAGGTTGTATCACTTTCCCCGGAGGTTGGCTATCGATTTCTTACATAACGGTCATTTGTCGATTAATGGCGATGATAAATTACGATTATAGCTCCCGAGTATGGTCCGTCGTTTGTGTGCCAACACACGCACACACCATGCCGCCTTAGTAGAACAACTTTGGCAGAATGGCTTATCGCGATCAGCACGAAACCGGTGGAGAAATTAATGATGTTTTCCCGCGGTCGGTCGTTCTCTCCGGGGAGTGTGTTATTAATCGGAAATGGATCCATTTTTTGCGATTTCAATCTCTTTTAACACTTTGGTTGTTATGATGCAGGATTAAATGTGGCCTTCTCATGATTGGCATTTTCCAGAAGTCAATTTGGAAACAATCTGCACTGCACAAAAACAAACAACCTTCACCTCCATCTCATGAAGTGGACCGAGCAGATCGTCTTCTTCCGCTGCCTGGAGATTCTAAACACGTACGATGAAGAGAATTCCAATGCCACACATTTCTGCTACATAATGTTATCCATTTCGGAGGCGCCCCACTTTCCTCCGATTCGGATCGCAGCGCAAGTGTCGATTACATAGCGCACTTTAAAACAAGCCAGCAAAAAGCAAAACAGATCATACCGAACAACATGCTCTCAGTTTACAGTTGGGAACGAAGATATACGAATTGGAAATTTTTGGTTTCCTAACGAACAGGAAAAGACTCTGCTCGTAAACCCAAAACTGAAAACCTTAGAATTTTCAGAAACATTTTTGTCCACTACTGTTGCATTAGTAAGTGCCATACACTGGCTAGAATGCTTTCCATTTCTCTACCATTTCTCTAGAGATGAAGCTCCCGCTACGGGTTATCTCTTCTCATCATTCAGTTCCGATGGTTGTTCTGAGCTCTTGGCATAGAAAGCAATACATTTGACAAGGACGTAAAAGCTGGTGGTGCCATTCAGAGCCTTGTTTTTCGATTCCTTCAATCGTTGTTTTTCGGTTTCGCACGAGTGATGCAACTTCACTTTTCATTCCAACGTTCAAAAATATTGAAGAGTAGTGCCATTTTACTAGTCAATGAATATTGGATGAGAATTTTTGTTGTGGTTTGCTTTGCATATTGGTTACGGAGCACAATGACAATTTTAACCCCAATAACTGGATGCCAGAAAAAAAATCTACAATACTAAAAATCTGGGAGGGAGAAACAGATACGAAAATTATGGTTGTCAATGCAGACCTAATTCAGCTGTCATGAAATGTCACCGCAGACCTAACTAAAAAAAATCAAAAGTGGGGAGTATTGAGATCGATAATTTGCTTGAAATTGATAAGAAGATAAAATTATATTGAAAGTGCTGTACAATATAAATTAAACTGATCGTTTTTTTTAAGAAATGTGAAAACTTAAGACAAACAAGTGGATTACGGTGTTTTCCAATTTATAGACAGGGGAGACGATGCCTGATTTGTGATACTGCGAGCATAAGTTAGATGAGAATTACGTTCAGAGAGATGTTTTGAATATTTAAACACCTGATAAAGCCTTGATAAAAAAAAAAAGATTCTGATTTGGTATTTCAGATATTAATAAATAATACATAAGAAAAATTGACGACAATTTTGATTTTCTTTTGGGAATAAGAAACATCAACTTGAACAGATCAATTCAACATACTTCGGCTGTCAAATTTACGCTTTCTGATTTTTCGAATTCTGTCAGATTTCATTCTGAACTGCAAAAATCTGTTGATCAATTTGAATTTGATGTTGTGGCAATTTGGAAGCTCCAATGGGAGGGATTGCAATAATAATCGAGCGACATCAATCTTACTTTTGTCGATGAACGATTTATCGGCAAAATGTTCAGCGATAATAGAATCCAAGCATAACACAAAGTGAAAGATTTTTTCTGAAGGATAGGTGTGGGATTTTCTTTTGCCTTCAGCCATCAATGCTGAGAATCTGCCAAAATTTTTGCCAAAAGGTGCTGGAGTAACACAGCCTTGACGACAAAGAGAGCAAGTAGTACTGGTTTTGTTAATGCTCCCAATCATGTAGCCACAAACATGGAATACTGCATTAGCTTCAGCATTACCTATGGCCGAGAGAAGTTGTTTTGCCATAGTAGATACTTCAACCTTTGAGAAATCAAGTAGTTTTCCAGTGCTCGGAGCTGCTTTTGACGAATTTAGTTGCTGCTGATTATCGATGCTTTTCAAGTGATCCATGAAACCTGACAGGTATTCCCGATCGTCCAAACTGTACGAAGAATTTTTCACTTCTAACATATACTGGGACAGCGTGATGGTTTTGAGGTGGCTCTTGAACTGCAGTGGAGTGGGTCTTCGCTGTTTAGACCGAACAACTGAAAACAAATTTTCCACGCAGTCTTGCGCAGTCTTGGTGGCCATAATGAGTGCAGCTTGCCACGGTTTCCAATGACCATCGGAACCAACCTGAAACACGAAAATGCATTATTTTGTACAGAATACAGTTTGTGTATATTAACCTTGATATCGAACACGAGATGCACCATCATTTCTAAATGATGAATATCGGCATCGTATTTGGCTTTATCTGACGGGTTCAACGCAAACTCGGGAGTTCTGGACGACATAGGGTCAAACCACTGGGACAGATCTTCAATGAACTGTGATGTTGCTTTAACTGGTTCGTTATCATCATTTTCGGCTATAACCCTCAACGCAGCTGCCCCGGAATGGCTACAGTATTTTGTAGCATTGCTCACCTTCATCTTGTCCACGTTGGAAGTTTTGGATCTTTCAAAATCAACATCCGCCGCCGTCAGCTTGTGCGCCATTTTGGTTCGTTGGTTTTCTTGATGTGCTACCAGTAGTGTTAAATGGTTTCGGTTGACTTCATTGGTAGTCAAGCCCTTTTTCTTCACATACCAATCGGGAAGACTAATAACAGCGTTCGAGATCCACCCGTTCACGGCATTCTTAAAGACATGCACGGGATCTGGGATAAACTCCAATCTACGGTCCGCTTCAACCGGATGTTCGATCGACAGATTGTTATGAATTGTATTTTTCTTCGTACTTACGCCATAGTCACTCCACATTGCCTTATTGGAGGCTCCACAATCAGAAGTAACGAAGTGTATTTTTCCCTCTGCCTTCGATAATATTTCTTCAACAACGGAATTGAGGCAGCCCTTAGGAATTGAATTTCCGGTGAATTCATAAGCGTCGATTTGCTTCCAACATGAACTCCAGCCAACATGAACACCAAAGCATGTGTAGCCAGTTCGTCGCTTGGCGGCAAAAATGTTGCCCCGAAATACTTTTGATTGTTTGTGCAATACTCTATAGCTTCGTCGATGCTCATCTCGTCTAATATCAATCCTCAGTCCAGCTCTTTTCCACTCATCAAATTAACTTTGTGTTTCAATAATTCAAAAACTTCGTGCAAGATTCCTGATTTTTTTTGACAACATGAGTCCAATCAAATAATGTAAATGAACGGGTGATTATCTGGAAATTTGAGCTGAAATCTATTCGGTTTTCATGTAAAACAACCAATAAGTTTTTGATTTTACATTCATTTAGATGCACATCATCGAGGTTGAAAAAGTTATGTACCGTAACCCGGAGTATCTTTGATCAGCGGGGTAACTTTGATCAGATTGAGCCTAGCTGTATGAACTTGAAATAAACAGTTTTTGTGAATACAGTTTGTATGTAATGATTATTGTTCCCTAATCTTCAATTATTGTACTTTCAAATACTGTAGAGTTGTCAGAAAACATTTTTCAATTCCTAGACCAGACCGGGAATCGAACCCAGCCCCCTCCAGCATAGTGTTGCTTTGTAGCTCCGCCTTTACCGACTGAGCTAAGGGAAGACCCACATACAATCACATATTTAATGTATTATTCTCTGAAACTTGATGTAGTTGAGTGCGATTCCGTTCAAACTGTTTTACATCCTAGAAGTTACGTCTGTGGATATTACGATTTTTTTCTGTGTATGACCAGGCTGTTATTTGAAATAAAAATATTTCAGCTTAAACTTGGCAGATAAAAATGTAGCGATTTTATCTTTCCTAATAAGCAGCTGTAGCTTGGTAACGCAACGTATGGCAATTGACGCACCTTATCATACCCACGTCCACAAGCAAATCTCGTTTGTAAACCTTCGACAAGTGATTCGTTGGACCATTTCCTCACTTTCTTCACGTTTCCTAAGACGAGATCCATTTGATCTTTCCGAAAAACTGTCTTGAGTTTTTTCACCAAAGTGTCCTTACGAAGAGCGGCAAACTTCCTTTTCCAATAGGACGCATTCGACTTCCACTTTTTCGCTCGTTCCTGCCATTTATTTGCAACCCTATAAGTTGAAAACAATTTCAATAGCAGATTTGTTTTCTTGTTTTGTTCTGTATCATGTTTTTTTTCAGTCATTTAAGTACATGTCAGATCATTTCAGGTCATGCCAGTACACTTCAGATCGTGATCGATTGCATGGCATATCAAAAATATTTTATATTATTTAATATATTTGTTGGTCTATCTTATCAGATTATGTCCGCTTAAACCCTTAAAGCAGATCTAGGCAGCTAGTCAACTGACATATATCACAGATGTTTGTCACATGCCTATCTGCCTATGACAAATATTTGGCTATTGGACAAACAGTGAACTACAAGCTTCAGTCTACATGTATTTTGTCTTAATTTCCCGATCCTACATTTATAACTTTACAGACGTTCTGACATACTCCAAATATTGTTGTAGATTTTTTTAAATTTCTGTCCAGCGATAACCGAAAAACGGAAAAAATGAATAAACTAGGGTCAGTTTACCTATATTCTGCTCCTACTCTATCTTTATGATCAAAACTTAAGATTTCAAGTAAAGCTAAGTATCCAGCTGAAACGGAATCGCTCAAGGAATTTGAGTTCAGTGCACGATTTTTTCTTGAGCGATTCCTTGCAGAAATTTAACACAGGATTTCTTTTCAGGTGCGTACTGCAAGCAACGGAAAAGCAACGCTTACTCATTTCTTGAGCGATTTCTTGGCCTATGCTTTTCTACAGTACTTTTGTATTGGATACCAGCCCTAAACAGGGAGTTTTGCCAGGTTTATTTTGAAAATTAAATACTGTAGAATTGGGGAATACGGTATCAGTGATAAAGTGACGAACACACAAATTTTGTGATTTTAGTGTCCAGAAATCGATTCTAATTTTAATATAATATTTTTTGATTACTGGATTTATAATGTGTAAATCTGGGATCAAGGTTCTGCCTTTTCAACCCACTCGTATGAAGCACAAAGCGTCGCACGAAGAGACACAATGCGTACCGACTAGAGAAACTGTAGGTACCCAGAGAAGAGCGAAGGCGAAATTAAGGTAGCCAAACGAACTGTCAGTTGGTGTAGCCAATCGAGCATGACGTCATCAGCTCCCTTTGATGCTATGAACATTTTACACGAATGCCAGTAAGTGTTTTGAATTTTCATGGCTGCCAGAAAAATTTTTGTTTGCATCCGCTCGTCTATGGAAACCTATAGTGTCCATAGTACCGACTCGTGCTTTAGTCCTCTCTTTCATAGCCACATCAAAAGTGTGTCTCCATGAACACCCAAGATCACAGGAAACGCTGTTTATTTTGACTCGATAGTGTGTCATGAAACATTTTCAATTTGCGAAAAAAGCACGTAATTGAATAGTTGAGCAAAGTAACAGCGTGACGGAAATACCCAAACTATGCTATGGCTTCGAATCATAGATGAGGGAACCTATGATAATCATTGAAAAACAATCAAGACAGAACAATTACTTGAACAACCGAAATGAGTTTTGCTTCTCCTTTACTACATCATCATCACTGTCAACTTCGACTGAGGCTAGTTGCGAATTTTCATCTGCATAACGTTTTTGCAACACCTCTTGGTTCATTTCTTTAGCCA
>JASCZW010008330.1:0-52220 GCA_034211315.2 Aedes japonicus | reverse complement strand
TGCATGAACCAGTTACGTATTGCTAAATCACCTTCAGTTTGAGTAATGACCCACGAGAACCGAACAGGGTGACGTTTCATCTGTGATCTGTGTGACGGATTAGAGCCTCGTTTGGCGAATTGCAACACGGGGGACGTCGGTTTGAACATTTGCATTTATTTTTTTCATGACAATTGCGCTTGATCTGATACGATATGGATTGATCGATTGCCACTGTCGCATGTCAAAAATCTTCCGATCACCCTGATGTATCGGTTAAGTAGTGGCATAATCCAAGACGAATTGATGTTCTCCCTGATCGATACCACAACATGACGCTACCGGGTGTGCCTGTATGTTGTTATTGCGGCTGTTGCTGCTTTGCGGGCCCTTTGCGATGATTAATCGTTCCGCACAAAGCTCGCTAACAACTAAGAAGCCATAACAATAAACATTCAACTGGCTGACCATTAATCTGCACCTCGTTTGCATCGTCCTCGTCCCACCACAACCGCAAGGAGGCATCGAACCGTACTTTTATTGCGACTATTATTAATAATTTCATATTAAAACTTGGCTGACTCCCTGCGTTTCGTGCTGCACTCGCAACTTTATGTTGCATAACACACTCACTTACTCGCAGAAGGCGACAACCCGGGAGGAATCGGGAAGATAGACTAGCAGGCAAAGGAACAACGCCTAGTTGCAAGCAGCGCCATCTGTTTTTAACGACACGACTACACACAATAAAAGAAGGCTGCCCTTTTGATGCCTCCCCCCCCTCTTGACGGTGAGAATAAGAGAGGGGGGATGAACTTTGCTACGCGAACTGCTGTTTCGTAGGGAGCGAAGTGGACCGGTGGACACGTCCTGCCTCAACATTTTTTCCGGTGCGTTGGTTTGCAGGGAAGTGCTGCCAGCTTGTTTTTTTTTGTGGAAATAAAGCAGAAAAATAAGAACTCTACGATTGCTGTGAGAAGATAATTGCCTTTAATAAATAAGAATTATTAGCGTATTCCATATTTGCAGCAGCGAATAAACCATTTAGTTCATTTTTATACGCTTTGGCTTAGCCACATGTTTTGTGCTGCATTTATAAATAAAATAAAAATAAAAGTAGCATCACCATGCTTTTTCGATATGTTTTAATGTGTAACCCATCATCAAATTGAATTCTTGTAAAATTTTCTCAGATGCAGTGCGATGGGACGTCCTTGGTTCGAGAACTACGTTACCCATGCCCTTTCGCTCAAGTTTCAATACATCTAATCTATTTCCAACCTACCGTACACTGACGAAACTTTCAACACTTTCTCTTCATATCTTTCATTCTAGCAAAAACATCACTGCCCACTCTTGGTGCCTGATGGTGATGAGCGAACATCTCCTTCTACATCATAATCGTTACTCCACACACGGAGAATACAAAACATAACAATTAGAGAAGGGAGAATGTTTTTCTTAAACGAATTGCGAACTTTGGGATTATTCATATATTAAATAATGCGAATAACGACGTTTTTACAAGCTCCACAAATAAAAACTGTTTCACGCACCTCCATCCCTAAACGTAACAAACAAGTTCTTATAAAACTAATATAATTATGAAGGATAATACAAATACAAAAACAAAATTCTTTTATATTATGTTGTGAGTAACTTCATCTTAAAAGACTCTCTCACAAATTAAGCGTAACAATTTATAACAAATACTAAATAACGTCATAAACTGTTGCTTTACGTAATATTTGAACAAACCCCTATGCCCAACATTGCTTCTATTTGAATCAGTGAGTGGCCCAACAATCTTACATTTTGGAAGTGTTTTTTTATTCAAGTATTTCAAATAAACGGTATGTACATATTTTCAGCCGTCACTGTGCTGGATCCACAATTTATTCTGATAAATTTCACTGCTGCATTAGAATGTTAAACACATGTTTAAAATTCATCTTTAATGAAACCTATTAATATATTTACAAACAACTAACATACACACTTTTTTCAAACAACTCAAATCAGTCAAAATTATGGCTACTCAAAAGTGAGTAAAAATAGTTGGTAGTGGTAAGAGGACAAACAGTCAACAATGGTATTTTCAAGAAGTAAAATTTCAGCTGATCGAACACAAATGTGTTTGCTGTTCTGGTACCAGGTTTGAACCGAATAAAAACATCCTCAAAACTTTTTCAAGACCAGACATGTTAAATTGCCTTTTCTGAATCATGTGGATGATCAAGATATGATTGCAATAACTGTAATTGCATTTTTTGCCACCATTTCAACTTGTGCATGTATGTATTAGTGTTTGTTGTGAATGTTACGGAATGACTGATAACGAAAGTTATATATTTTGTAAAATCTACTATTTGTTATAAAAACACGTTAACTTATTTGATCGAGTCACATGATCAAATCACATTGACCTTATTGTTGATTTCTTTCGCGGAAACTTCTCTACGCTTCATCATAAAAGACAACCTGTAACGAACACATGATTACCAATTAGACGTCTGTGTGTTCAATACCAGGATACACATTCAAATTGCGAAAATTTGGAGCGTCCCGATCAGATTTTGAACGTTAATAACTAAGTCATTTTAAAATTGATTTCCAAAATGTTTGCACCAACCGATCTGAACATTTGATTTGATTCTTATATTTAATATGATTGATTACTAACATTCAACTATTGAAATTAACGCAAGTATAAGATGATGTCTTTTTCAGAGAAAATTTACTAAATTCACAGTACTTTCCTATCACAGACTTCAAATTTAAGTAAGGATTTGTTCCATTCGCTCGGCAGCCTCGGAGCCGTACAGAGCGACAATGGGCCAGTACTTCACTGAAATTTGGCGGTTGCAAATTTGGCGGTTGCACAGCCATTTGTTATGTAATGCCAAGCTCGTGGCAAATTAGCTGGTAAGCGCAACCACAAGGAGCGATACATGTATGATGCGGTTGGTAGGCATATCAAGATATATTTCTGATGTATGTAGCTCATATTAGCATTATCTTCTTCTTTAGCATTTCAAGCTTATTGCTTTCACAATTAGCTTATTGCTTGCTCTCAACTTAGTGTTCTAGATGCACTTCTACATTTATTAATTGAGGACTTTCGATGCCAGGTACCATTTTTGCATTAGTATGATTGTGTGGCAAGTACGCTATGCCCAGGGAGTCGAGAAATTTTCCTTAACGTAAAATTCCTAGACCAGACCGGGAATCGAACCCAGCCACCTCCAGCATGGTGTTGATTTGTAGCTGCGCCTTTACTGACTGAGCTAAGGGAGGACCCTAAGTATTAGCATTGACATATGCACACCTCGTGAATGGAGCTACGATGAGGAATGATTCATTGAAGACATTGCATGCCACCATGAAATGAAACCAGTTACTGATACGTTTCTACGCGCAATAATCTCCTCCTCCTCCTCCTCTCCCTTCTTTACGGAATACACTCCTCGATCGCTCACCTGGTCACGTCCATGTAAACCGTAGGGATAGGAGGATTTGATATCTACCTTAAGAAGACACGGAAAACCCATGTAGCCTGCAGTATATATCAAAGGATAAAGAAAATGAAAAGTCGGCGAGAATAGTTGAACAGAATGCCCTGTTTGGTGGAAAGAACAAAAATTTATCTCAAAATGATCGTTGGGAGCATCTAGTCTAAGAAGGATAAGTGATGCTCCATTTCTCTTCCAACGGTTGGGACCAAAGCATTAACTATAGTTCTAGCTACCTATGACTTATGGTTAGAGCACCATTACTCGCTCTATGTAAGAGAAGAATGTTTGAAAATATAAGAACGGGTGGTTAAAGAGAATTTGTCAGATTTCTTGGATTGCAGAAACAACATTGCGTAACTTTAATATACAACTTGTATAATAACTTTAATATACAACTTGTATAATAACTATGTATAATTGTTTTTTTTTTGGTTTCCGTTATATGAATCAATATGTTTTACGGCCACCAGTTTAGAATAAACTATGGACGAAATTAATTATTAATAAATAAATAAATAAAGCCTCTATCTATATCCATAACAGACTTGTAGGTAATTTTTCTCGGTATAGAAATTTAGTAGCGAATGTTATGATGAAATTCAATGATGAGGAATAGGAAATTTTTAGAAGTTACTGTTTTCAAGCCATTGTAAAACGATTCAAAACAATATAATTGCGAAATAATGCAAGGGAAACAGGAAGTCTGTAAAGATAAGAGTATGTCAACTGACTGACCAATGACTGGTGGTCGCATGGAGAGCGCTGCAATATTGGCAATTTTGGTTTCTTAAGCCGATTCTCGTTATTTCACGAAGTAAAGCGGTTTTTCGTAAGCTTTTGATAGTTGCAATGGGGTTTTTCTTAAGTTACGAAAAATATTCAACTAAAAGAAAATGGCTCGAGCTCACCGAGAGGTCTTCTAAAAACTAGAACGTAGTTTTTTCCTCTCTCCGTCATCAAGTATTCAAGTTCTTCAAGTTCTTGAATCAACCATTCTGCGGCCTTTCTAGCTGTGGATTGACACATTTTCGTTATCTAAAATCGCACAAACATCTCAGTTCTGAACTGGTTATGCATAATTAACTCGACTGAGAACCTTTTAAAGGGTAAACGATGAAATTGCCACACTATGAAATTGCTCTAACTTTTTAACCGTTGGGTAGAATTTAATGAAAATTTGGGTGGATTTAGTTCATATTTATTTACATCCTGCAAGTTTTAAAGTCGTGTGATCAAAACTCGCGGAAATGGAGTCGAAAAGAACAGCTCATTGCGTGATAAAATCTTTGCGCATTCATCACGAGAACAAGGATTTCTCATCGTTCCATCGCTTAAACGTTGAAAATCGCGAATTCCACGGTGTCGTGAGTGATTAACAGTTCGAGGAACGGTTGACCACCGATCAGAAGCCCAGAAGTGAAGGAAAAAGTATTCCGTGCAACACCACAAAATCACAACCGCGTAGTTGGGGCCTTCAACTGAAATCCGAACGCCTCCGTTCAGGATGTGGCTAAGAAGTTGCACTTAGCTGAAGTTTTGTCCAAGGCCAAAACTAAGGCTGGCTTCTGAACGTTCAATGCAAAGAGGCCCTAATCGCGACGAGAAGCAGAACAAGTCCGCCAAAACCCGTGCCAGGAAGTTGTACCTCAACATGCTGGACGAAAGTTGAATGCTGCATCATGGACGACGAAACATATGTGAAGGCCGACTTCAAACAGATCCCCGGCAACCTGTTTTTCACGGCCAGGGATAAGTTCAGCGTTTCGGAGCATATCCGCACTCAGAAGATGTCCAAATTTGGGAAGAAATTCTGGTTTGGCAAGCCATCTGCACGTGCGGGAAGCGGATGCACCTTTCGTGACCCAGGACACGATGAACGGACAGGTGTGCATAAAAGATGTCTCCAGAAGCGGCTGCTTCCTCTCCTGAAGGCCCACAACGTCCCAACAATCTTCTGGCCGGATTTGGCCTCATGCCACTGCTCCAAGGACGTGCTGAAGTGGTATGCGGACAATAAGGTCAATTTCGTGCCGAAAATGTTCAACTTCCCAACACTCCGAGACTGCCTCATCGAGAAGTACTGGGCGATTATGAAGCAGCACCTTCTTAAACGACCTAAGGTAGTGAAGACAGTCGAGGAACTGAAGAAAGTATGGGTTTACATGCAAAAACGGTTGATTCAAAGGTTGTGCAGAATCTTATGGCCGGGAGTTAAGGCCAAGGTGCGGGCATTTGCGTATGGACTGTAAATAAAATACAGATAAAATGGTAAAATGAAGTTTAATAGTTATTTCTCAATCCCTGCAAATTTGATGGCAATCGGATGAAAACTCGAATTTTTGCAAATCAATTTTGTGTGTGGCAATTTCATCGTGGACACCCTCTACTAAACACAATTGAGCTGAACAAGTTATTCTTTTGTGTATAGATACACATGTAACCTATACATATATATATATATTATATATATATATATATATATATATATATATATATATATATATATATATATATATATATATATATATTTATATATATATATATATATGATATATATATATATATATATATATATATATATATATATATATACATGTAGATTGTATAGATATGTCTATACAGGCAGAACGGTATTTTTAGGGGTAGAGTAGGGCTGGTAGCGGATTTATGGATAAATAATAGTGACTTTAGTGACTAAAATAATAAAAATAGTGACCAAATAGTGAATAAAAAGTGATTTCCAAATTTTAGTATTTTATTTGTCTTTTATACATTTGATGTATAAGTACAGTAAAAATGAACTAATTGTTCACTCCGTTTGCGAAATGCATAAAACTGCGGCGCAGTATGACTTTTTGGGTTTGTTTTGTAAAAAAACCTGTAATCAAGCAAATTTTTTTCCTTCATGGCCTCCTGCACTTGGCTCGCAGCTCGTTTTTCCGAAGACAAGTCTTACGCACGATTGAAACGCCTTCTAGCATGGCCTACTTCTGACATATCTTGCTTCTCAATCCCCTTATTGAGCCGTTGCCATATGAAGCTGTTTTCACTACCTCAATCACCTTAGGGTATTTAGGCTCATCTACAGCCTTTTTTTTAAACAACTGGGAGCAATACTCCTCAATTCTGTACTCTGTACTCAAGGTCAGCACCTTTAACAAGTTCTATTCGTCTATAAGGAAGATCATAGTTGACCTGAATCGGAAGCAACTTCACGATCTTCACAAAATACTTGGAGCTTTCACTGAATGCGACAAATGGTTTGAGGCATTGACAAAATTTTATGAACAAGTTCTGCAAACCAGAAATTCGACCATTGCGACCGTCACGAAAATAGTTCAGGTTTTGAGCATTAATATCTCAGTCATTTCTTAAAAGATTTTTTTAAATTTTACACCAATCGATCGGAAGTATTTCTACACATCAATTTAAATAGAGAACATTGTTGATTTCGGGCCACATACTATTGAAAAATTCATAAATGTTGAGCCGTGCCTTAAAAAGTATATTAACTCCTTCAGGCCTAAGGGGTCATATGTGACCCTAAAAGAATAATGGCTGTATAAAATAACAGAGACTGAATAAACGTGTACACTTTCTTGAACAAATTTGTTTTGCATAAATTTTTCTATCTGTAAAAAGTAAAAAGTATATGAATTTAAGACCTAATTGACGACCTAGAACATCCTGAATATGAAGAAGTGCAGGAAGAAAAAATAAATTCCTTATCAATAGTGTGAAGCGTTGTTTAAGAATATCGTACATATGCATACGTATTGTCAAATTCTCGTTGATAAACGTTAAATATTTTTGTATCTTTCTGAGATGTTCTAGGTCATCCAAAATGTACTTGAGTTCAAAACTTCAAATCTACAGTTAAAACAATAGCATTTAGGGCTATATAAGGTTATGATATGTGTTCAAATATATTGAATGAACCTTTTGGAAGCAAACAGTCATTATTTGATAATTTGATGATGCTCTAGGTCATCCAAACTATACTTGAGTTCAGAACTTAAGTTCTACAGTAGCAACTATAGATTTATGGGCTATGCAAAGTTATGCTACGAATTCAACCATATTCAATGAATATTTTTCAGGAAAACAGTGACTAACAAACTAGGCATCGAACAGAAGATAATCTTGGGATGGTCTAGGTCATCCAAACTGTCTTGGCATTCAGAACTTTAGAATTACAGTTATAACAGTAAATTTCAGGCAATACAAAGTTACTAAAAATATTTGAACATATTTAATTAACATTATTAAAGTCAAAACACATTATAAAGCAATGTGACATGTTCCAGGTCATCCAAACTATTCTTGAGATCAGAAGATAGGACCTACAGTTCTAACAAAAGCTGTCTTTGATATGCAAAGTAACGATGTGTTTTGAAACATATTCATTCAATATTTCGGAAGAATAACAGACATTATAAGATAATCGGATATTGTAGGTTATCCCAATTTTCCTGAAATTCAACAGATAAAATCTACAGATGTAGATTTTAAGTTTGGAATTGTAGCTTAAAATCTGAAGCTTTTTGGACTAAACAAAATAACACTATGTATATGATCAAATTAAGTGAGTCTTTTTTAAGGTCAACCAATATAATAAGATATCTTGGCATGTTCAAGATCATCAAACCTGCCTTTGAGTTCAGAATTTACGATCTATAGTCGTAAAGTTAGCTTTATAATCTATAAAAGGTTACGATATGCATTCAAACACATTCAGTGAAGCTTCGGTAAGCTCACTTGTCATTATCAGATTATCTCGGGATGTTATGGTTAAAAAAAACTGACATTGAGTTCAGAACTCGAATATACGGTACTTACCGTAGCCTTTTGGGCTATACAAGCTACCATCAATATTCAAACAAATTCAATTAATATACTGAAACGTCTACAGACATTATAGGATAATATTGTCAGTTTCAGGTCATTCAAATTGTCCTTCAAAACTTAAGGTCTACAATTGTAACAATAGCTTTATAGGCTATACAAAGTTAAGTTAGTTTATTTGGCATAGAATATCCCAAGATTATGTCATAATAAAAGTTGGTCTTTCAGGACATTCAGACGGGACAGCGTTTGCCAGGACAACTCGTTTTTTGGTGTATATTTCTCGACATTATATAGTGAGGCCAGATCGCTTAATTTTGTTGCCTATTGTACAATATTAATCAAGTGATATTTTTTTAAACTTTTTACAATCGGCGGTACGAAACTTGAGTGACCATTTTCCGAAAAATAGTGACATTAGTGACTTTTGGATGCAAATAGTGACTTTTTAGTGACAAGACTCAAATTAGTGATGTAGAAGGAGATGTTCGCTCATCGCCATGCGGCACCAAGAGTTGACAGTAATGTTTGCTAGAATTAAAGATATGAAGAGAAAGTGTTCCGTCAGTATACGGTAGTAGATTGAAAATTGAGCGGAAGGGCATGGGTAAAGTAGTACTCGAACCAAGGACGTTATCTTTGCCTAACATCCCACTGCGGGTAGGTCGAGGCACGGACGAATCCGCCACCTCAACAGGCAAAAAGTAACGTGTTGGTACGCGCTCATGTACTACTGATAGCTCTGTGATAGTTTCTAGCGGTAGTTTGTATGCACTCTGTTTTGATGCGCACATAGGAAAGGAACTTCTCCTTTTTGCAATATAATGGGTAAAGTTATCAGTAAAATCTGAATTATCGATTTGAAATAAATAGAGTTTTATTTTGTATGAAAAAATATTGAATACGGTGTAAAGCCTCACTGATATTCGGCAAGGTTTCGCTTGATCCAATCTATCAATCAAGCCTCTATTCTAATATAGGCACTTTTAAAATTATTAGTAATAACATTCATTAAACATTGAAAGGTAGTCCTACGTTAAACACAACTATAAAAAGAAACAACGACTTCTTCACTACACTTTCAGCTTCATTTCACGGATCGCCGATCAGAATAGAAAATCGACCTCACTGCCTCCATTCAATACTTCCATGAGCCAAACGCACCTCGATGATTCTGAAGTAGCAACCCCACGGGGCGTTCACAATCCACAATAGGCAGGTAGGTGCTCCGGAAAACTATTTCTGTACTTTTGCACTATTTCAGAAACAGACGGCCCAACTACCCCCTCCCCCCGTCCCAAGTCTGTGTCAGCAGTTAGCAGAACTCGCTGGGATCTCTGGCTCGGACACCGACCGGCTGCTGTTGGATGGAAAAGTCTGAAAAAAGTGTAAAACTTTGCCTTATGGAGGTCCTTTCATATAGGTAGGTGGCAACACAACAGGGAAATAGTCGGCTTGAAGCACGTCGTCGCCCCTGGCTCGAAACACAAACACACACACACACACACACACACACACACACACTGACACAGCATCAGCAGCATCAGTTCGGGTGCATGGGTTAGCATCAGCTAAACAACCAAAGTGCGCACAAAAAATATTACCCAGTTTTCAGCTGCATTTGTTGCGCGATAAATTTATTTCTATTGTTGTCATTTGTCATTTATGTACTTTAACAGTAGCCGGCAACTCGTTGCTCCAGCCGGGACTGGCACCGTTTAGCCGTTTGTGCAGGATTCCCCCCCAGCTCGTGATGGCGGGATGGGGAAGGTTAGAAGTTCTGCTGGAGGAGGGGGGGGGGGTCCGTCGCTACCCGCTGTTGCGCTGCTGGTTAATTAATTTATTGCAGTGTAAATGTGGCAATTTCTCCGTTTATTCATCACGCAATAAGCTACTGCTGCTGTTGCTGTTGCTGTTGCGCGTCATTCCGCTGTTGTGTTCATTTTTATTTCCAGTCGTGTGTTATTGGATCTCTAACACAATTCGCACATGTTGCGGGATTTTATGGCAGGTTTAGATCGGGATGTTGTTGGGTTGGGTAATTGTGATGCGTGTGTGCTTTATTGTATTCTGGATTGGAAATGACGGAACACAATGTGCAACAAATTAGAACTTGTCTCGGTGACATGCAAGCGTGTGAAGTGCTTTCATGTTTTGAGCACTTTTAAAGTTCATAGAGACAAAGACTGAATTGAAAACAACACAGAAATGAGAGGCAATGTTTTTATATTGTGATGAAATACAAATATCAACAACAGTGACCGTACTTGAGCCTCCCAAAATGCATCACTTGATCACGGATTCCACTTGTCTCACACTGACCATTCTCGGGGACGAACACAACGCATTGCAGGTATTTCACTTGTACCAAACCACAAAAAAAAAGAAACCAACAAGAAGTGTGTTTACTTTTCGACGACCGCCTCTCACTGACCCAATGCCCGGAGGACGATCTTGTGGTCGTGCGATCGTGCCTAACGATCAATACTTCCAATCATAAATTCCCGGCCAGCTGGAAGCTCGGCCTCAACCAAATACGACTCAAGCGCTTTCTTCGTGCTTCCTTCGCGATTGAGATATTGAAGGTTTTTCACTCCACCAAAGCGGTGCGCGGCTGTGGTCATTTCGTCAAGTGACCTTCTGGGTCACGTGGGCTTCCCCGTTCCTCGTCGCTTGATTAAGAGATTGTTGACTTTTGACTGCCGCTGAATCCCGGTGCCGGTTGGTAGTAGAAAGGCAGGTGTGGAGCGAAGATATGTTAATTAGGAAAAATGATTTGATAAATCTCCGGCCCGAATCAAAGGTCACACCCACAGGGGAGAAGTGGGAAGTGAGTGAATCGAACGGCTGATTGGAACCGAATTGGCGGAATCATGTGATAATAGGTTTTTGACTTCCATTCCTTTCGACTGTGATCAATCACAGTGCTGACGGGGAGGTTTGGAAGATGTTTAGAAGTATGCCAGATATCCTGATTGTTGAATAGCGTTTGAAGATAGTTTCAGCCACGGTTTTGTAAATTGAATGGTAGCGTCGACGGTAGACGTATGGCCGTCAATCATTGTTTTGACTTAAACATTTTCAAACCTTAACGATATGGTATACAGCAAATTTAGTCATTTGGTTTGAATAGGGATGATTGCCGATAACGGCCGAAATACCCAGGTAACCAATAAGCAGCTCCAAAGCATCTTAACGGCAGCCTATCAAGCAATTAAGTTGCCTTACTGCTTTGCTATTTAAATAGCATTTGAAATTCAAGTTTACAACACAAAGCATTAAAGATGCTGATATAATGCTAATATAATTTTTGTAGCATGTGAAATGCAGATTACGGGTTAATTTACTGCATATTCTAATACTTATTGGTAACCTTTTAAACTTTGTTTGTGTATGTTGATTGATAATGGGGATTAGTTAGTAAGTTACTATATTTAGCAGACATTTGTTTAATGCATATGAACATATGCATTAAGATGGTTTAGAGTATGTAAGTGTTTGAAACTAAAGCCTGTGCACATTACATTTTGGACAGCAACATAATAGCAGCAAAACAAATTGACACATATTTCAACAAAATCGATTGCTTATTTCATAATAATAGAATTATATCTACATTAAGAACTGTTGATAGAGATTTTAACTCTTCTTTCCGTAAAACTCTCAAACTTTCTGTGGTTCACCCGCCATAGAATCCGTACGGTATCTTCAGATACGCCCACTGTGACGATTCTCCATCTTCTCTTGACATCATCGGTACTATTTGCTTTCTTCTTAGTTTCGAAGAGTTTCCGCTTAACTAGAGTTCAGTTTTTCTTTATTGGGCGAAGTTTTGGACAGTTTAGTCGATTTGCTGATTTTGGCACGTATTTGATCTATTGTACCTTATACCATTCCAGGACGGATTTCGCATAGTGATAAGAGGCCAAATCAGACCAAAACAGAGCTGAAGAGTCGTGGCTTCTGATAGACGGTAGCAACCGCTTTTGTAGACATTCTTTCTGGTACGCATCCTTATTGATAGTGCCGGTAGAGACGAAACTTTAAGATTTTCGACCACAACTGCACACTTAGAAATTACACAGTTCGAACAAAACCTGTACAATTATGGGTACTTGAATGTAACACATTTACCTCTATTATATTCAATAGAAATTTACGCGTGATATTAATTTTACAGCATTGAAAAACGGTAGCTGTAAATTTACTTGTACTGTCTTTATATGACCTGTAAATTTAAAATATGTTGTAATCTACGGTTCATATTTTTTGAGGAAAATAAATCGAATTAGTTGATTTCAAAAATCGTCTATATATTGGCATTTTTAAGATGTGTTCATGCTTATTCCACTTGGATGCAGCAAATAGAAGGCTTATTTTTAGGTTCAAGGTTTGGAGACGAGTTCACATTTGTCAACGGGCAATTGAAACCATGGTTTCGGTGTATTCGTGTGTGATCCAATAAATCCTACATACACTCACTACGATTACCACAGCCACACACAATTTTTTCGTACTTTTTGAAAATATTGTTTACAATTTTCCATGCTTCACTCCCGAACGTGCACATACACAACATGGCGGTGACCACTTGTTTATTCTGACTTGAGAAACTGAATCTGTGGTACTGAATTGTGTTGATATCACTTAAATTTCAAGCGTTCAAGGCGCAAAAATAAGAGCGTGTCGTATAACTATATGTTATCAGCTGCAAATATGAATTAAAGCTGAAAGATTGTAATGAATATGATATAACTTTCCAAGAAGGCAGTGTTTATAGTTATTTACGATATTTCAAATAGAAAATTGCATCCAACCATTAATTATGTCGATATATTTTCATAGAAGTTTCAGATTACATCATAAGAATTTTCATATTTTTTTTCTGTGTAGGATTTTTTTACGAGACGTAAATCATGTTTCGGGGAGGGTAAACCGGAGAATGTATAGAAACATTTCGTTAAAAATTATGCCTCCTGAAACTGACACAAACGCAATTCGTGGAAAGATTTGTTTGAAATGTTACTGGGATTGACAAGTCGACAAATCAAAAACATCCATCTGATTTGAGTCGATGTTTTTGATTTGTAGACTTGTCAATCCCAGTTCCATTTACCCAAATTTGAGTGACTCTACTTATGACGAAAGTAAGGCAAAAAGGACTCACAAAAAGTGAGTTAATATTGCTGACTGTGTATGAGCTAAGGTTGCTTGCATGTGTCTGTCTCAGGGTACAGAAATTTACATGACATTTTGGCAGTGTGTACATAAGGCCTGCCAAATCAAATACTTCGTCGGGAGTTTGGACACTTTCTTTGTCCAGAAATGCGGCGTTCCTTTGCATTGTGGTGTAAAAAGTCAGACCCGGAAGCTGTTTAAAGTCTTCGAGTAAGTATGTTTTATTGCCCATTATGATACAAGAAAATGTTTGCAAAAATTGGTGTAAAGCTCCTTCGCACAACTTCTTCGCAGTGAAATTAAATGCTTGTCATCACGGTTGGGCACCATTTTTGTGCGCCTTGAGTTCTTGCCCCTGCTTCACTTTTTGTACGTATGATTTTAACTTTCCAACTTTGCGAGCCTCATTTCGCACATTATATTGTGGTTTTTCTCAACAATAGCTACCACTTTGTTGTACATTTGTCGGGAGCATACTTTTCGATTTGTTCCAACCTTCCGATCCACAGTCAAGCGCTGGTTAAATGATTTGCACACATAAAACACGGTACTTTTCGGTAGTTTTAGTTTCTTGGTAAGATCGCGTACCGATAAATTCGAATTTTGCTGCTGTTCGTACAAAATGCAATGGCGCACTTACACTTGATTCGACGCCATTTTACTGAATGTTACAAGAATTTAAACATGTTGTATCACGAGTTTCTGCTGTCATAGAAGTGAAACGTTTCAGTGATCCGTGAAATAATTCAAAATTTGCATTGAAATATTATGTCTGAAATTTAACGTGGACAGGCTTTATTCCCATCGCATCTAACTAACCAAATTGCCGATTTCACAAGACAATATTTTTTATCGCATGATACGTCTCCAATCATAAGCTAAAGATATTATTTTTTTTTAAAAAGAACCGTGCGTTTTGTAATTGCTACTCCGTTACCGATCAGAACTACTGTAATTGCACAAAAAACCACATAGATGGAGTTTGGGAGTAGCTTTACATCTTCAATGTACAAGTTCACTAGTTTATTCTATTTATAGATCAATACCGGTGCCGGCCACGTCCTCACGGTCTTGGGAAGGGGGAAGGATGATTAGTTTGACAATCGTTGGTTAGAGACCGTGTTTACCTCTGAGTCTCCACAATTGTCAAGGGAAAGATTTGTGTTAGTGAGGCAGGTTATCAATAGATCATGGATTCACTGTGGTAAGTGATGCGATCAATAAAAGCGCAGTAGACTGCTTTTTATTTAAAATCTAGTGGTGATAGAAAGAGGCAAGTGACAAATAGCAAGGAAGAGGCCGGGCCTAGGATTGCACTCCCGACAATCTGTTCAGTAAGCAGAACGGGTAACCACTGAGCTACCCAGCCACGTCAATCATAAACTAAAGATATTATTATTATTATAAAACGGATTTTTTTGAGAAAGTTGTTAAGCCAAGTGTCCGGTTAATATTTGGAAATAACGTTGCATGTTCATTTTTTGACCCAAGATAAATGGTCATACATAATGTCTAAGTTGATTTAGCTCAAAGTATCAATTTAAATCCGTAATCCAGCAAATATGAGACGACATCAGGGATGCCAGTTATTTTTTCCAAATTTCTGCCATAAAAACTTGAAATGCCTGGGAATGTGTAAAAAAGTCTGCCATATTTTTTTTTGCAGAATTGGATTTTTTTCGACGAAAAGACATAATAAGAATGCGATTTATATCATTTTCGATATATGGGTGATCTATTTCTTGGATTGTGTGCAATCTTAACCTATTGTTTCATATTTTCAAGTGACACGTATAGAGTGAATTTCATAAATTAATAAGTTGAACATACTCTAATTGTTATTTTTTGTATTCTCCGCGCATGGAGTAACGATTATGATGTACAAGAAGATGTTCGCTAATAAAATCCAATAAAATGTTTGTGTTAAAAAGGATTTTTTTTTGTATTTAAAGTCGAGGGGCTGTCAACTTTCGTTCTATGATTTATCAATCGGTATTAAAAAGGTGCATGCTGTATTTTTGTTTAAATATTTTTGTTATACCGTTTATCGTGTATTTAATGGAGTATTGCGTGTTATTTTGCGTTTTATGTATTTTAAGCCAGTATTTCAAGTCCAGTATAAGAAATAAGAAATACCCACAAAGACTGTCCGTTTCAAAGACGATGACCGGGCCATGGATCAGCTGCGTGAGCACACCCATTTCAACGGAGAAAGGAATGAAACTATCTTATTATGGAGACACGACAACAAGTCCATGGCTCTAAAGCGGTTCTATAATTTGAATGGAAAAGCTGTAGCATATCTTCGATATGCCGAAAGCGATGTAATCGAATGCTCACTCGTCAGCGCAAAGACTCGTGTAGGTGCTTGGCTAACATTACATCCCGTTACCCTATCTATTCGATTTAAAATTACTTCAAGTAAGTCAGACTAAGTCGAGTTATTAGTACGAGACACTGAAGAAGTCTGCACATTGTAGACGAAATACGCGTATCTGTCGAAGATAAGCAAAGGTTGGAAATTATATGGAGAATTGGAATTAAATAGAGAATACTAATTTTTCTTCTAATTTCTAGTCACTTTTGCTGTTTGATCACAGTAACTCAACGGTTTTTAGTTAGAAGTGCTGTTTCGTTGCTAGTGTTCGGAAAGAGACACTGTTACGCTAGTAAGAACTTGTTGATGACAGCATACCCCATTGAATTCATCGATAGCTGGAACAAATCAGAAAAATAGTAGCCTGTGCGGAAATGTGACTTCCGCAGTGAATTGTTAAAAAACTTCACGAAAAAGGAAACTAAAACCATTCTCCAAAAGCTGGAGGAGAACTCAGCAGAACCGCTTGCGAAAAATAAAATCAAAATTTCACTGAAAGTTAATTTTAGTCATATCACGAAATTGAAGGTAGAACTAATGAATCTATTCGTTGTATTCTGCAACGAAACTGATTTGTACTTTTTATGAAGATACATTCGTAACTGTCAAAAGCACGACGCAACTGTCAAAAGCACGAAGCATTTGTTGACACAGAAATAACATTCGTGCATTGAACGAAAACAATACAAAGAGCTACGAATATTTTGTAACAAATTAAAAAGAAACGTCTTCCCGATGGTTACCTGAATGACTGAGAGATCTACTTAATCGACTCGAAATTTAATTGACAAAAAAGCGCAACCACGTGGATTTGTCCAGCGTTCTTTTAATGTTTTTGACATGAGATTTGAGCCTGTATTTTGAGGGAGAACTAATACTGCATCCGTGGTTGATCTCACTAGGCCATGGTGACGCGTGAGAAGTTACTTGATTGATGAGCATGAAGTTATAACTCTCGACAGCGTTTAAATTTTTATTTTGGTATAGATAAATCATTCTCGCCCAGCAGCAACAGCATTTTGCATGAGTACGATAAAAGAGAAGCAGCGATTGGCTGGTCTTCACGAAATTCATTTCGTGCATTTTACAAAAAGGTGTAATGGTGTAAAAGGTACCATACATTTGTTCTATGTAAAAAATCCATGTTTACAAAACGCGTGAGAGCTACTTTACGAAAATAAATTTTCAGTGTTACCACCGAAGGCTTGGGATTCGCAGCGGCGTTAAGTGCAAGAGCAGCAGGTCGTCCCAATTCTGGAAATGTATTTGAAAAAATTGCGAAAAGTTCAGAACCAGATTTTGCAGATTCATTAACAAGTGAAACCAATCATGGTAACGCTTTATTGATGTCTCCCGAAAAGGAAATCGGCTTCATATGTTGTAGTGATTTAAGCAAGGCACAATACATAGACATACGAATTACAAACATAGAGCAAGGTATTAATCTATAACATCACTATAGTAGAAGCAAAAAAGCTTCGGCAATGTTTGGCATCATAATAAATCCTATACTTACAAAAGGTATTCGCATAAAATCGTCTAAGGCAAGTGTTGTCCTTCTACTGCGAAGCGCCTAATTGAGTATATCAAGTATTGTTGGTTGGTTCTTATGTTTGTTAAAATATGAAACATATTGTTTTATTTGCTGGAATAAAGGTATACATTCTTTAGTGAAATTGTAATCTAGCTATTCTCAGGCAAGTTGTGAATTAATTTCGTGTTTACAAATTACGCTAGAAACTATCACAAGCTATCAGTAGTACATGAGCAAGATTAAAAACGCTACTTTTGCCTGTCAGGGTAGCGGATTAATCCGTGCCTTGACTTACCCCGCACTGGTAGGCAAAAGTAACGTCCTTGGTTCGAGTACTGCTGTATCCAAGCCCTTCGCTCAATTTTAAATACTTCTATTCAATTTTCACAATCTGCCATACACTGATGGAACATTCAACACTTTCTCTTCAAATCTTTCATTCTAGCAAACATTAGTGTCCGCTCTTCGTGCCTCCTGGCGATGAACGCACATCTGCTTCTACATAATAATCGTTACTCCTCGTACGGAGAATACAGACATAACAATTTTATTATTTTAATATTGATCAGTATAATATTTCGAGAATTTGTAGAACTGGATATTCGGAAAATATTTTTTTACAGGAAATGTTAGAGTTCAATGCTGATCATAATTCCATTTCTAAATACAATTCTGATGAGTAGCCTAGGAGACCTGTATTAAGTAAGTCACGCGAAAAATACCCATATTGACAACATGTTTACTGTTAATCCGGGCTCCAAATAAACAACATTCAAACCAATTCTTGTTTCAGTCTTCTACTAGTCTTCATAGTAGAATCTTGATTCCTAATTAAATAAATTTGTACAACTTTTTATTCAGTTTCGCGAGGGAAAATTTTACAAAAGTAGTCAACCCTTATCAAACCATTTTCTCTGCTGCCAATCAATCATGATTGGACGGATTTTTTTTTTCATACAATTTTTCCACCAAATCAGGAAAACATTCCCCGATTATTTCCCCGATGTATGTCAGAGGCCTCGCGTCGAGTTCTGTCGGCAAGAAATGGGAGGAACAATGTGTCTGGAATTTTAAATTTCTCAATCCAGCGTAGACAGTTTACTGAAGGTTCATGTCTCGAGAAAGCACCATCTGGGGGGATACAGCCGATGATTTTGGACGATCGCCTTTGACCTCCAGAGAGTTATTTGTGCCGACAGGAACAAAAAAAAAATCGAAAATTTATCCGCACTCCATAAAACACTTGTTTATTGTTTTTCCTTTCTAAGGCGATTACCGTTTTGAACCCTCGTTGAAAAGTTCAGTTCCAAAGGGAACTAGCGCAGGAAATCCCCCCAAATTTGCCACTGAAATTGATGATGACCACTAATCATCACGGGCCAGGCAGATTGGAATCGTCGATACGTGACCGAATTTTCTTATCAGTTTATCGGTGCGAGAGTGGTAGGGTGGATTGGTTGACTGGATTTCTGGAGGGAATGCTTTGTTGGTTTTTCAGGCTGAAGCTAGCAGATAGACACAGCAGGGTGGCTTATAAAATCTCACTTGTTAGTCACGCACCTTCCATTGAAATTGCAAGCGGCTTTAAAATCTATGAACTAGATATTGAAGACATTTTTGGCTAATTGGCCCCATAAATGAATATCCTGGCAACACTGTTGTATAGTTGATACGTGTCTTTGAATCAATAATTTTCGAATTGAAATTATAGAGTGCAAAATATTCCAATAATTAAATTGAGTTCTTTGATTTAATCGTGAGTAATAGTTTGTGGATGATTCAAAATCAGTGATGTAGATATTGCTCGGGAAATGAGTTGAAAAAAAGCAAATAAGTTTTGTTGTAATAAAGCTCCATCAGGGACATAATTATTGTCTGGTTGCTGAGTTGCTGAAATAGGCTGTTGCTGTTGCTGTATGGTGTTCATTCGCTTTTCTTGTTCATTCGCAGCCGTCTATTTATTTATATTTAGTTCCTGATTGGGATTTGTATGGTGTTTTAAACTGGTCGTTATGGATGAAGAAAGAATTATTTATGTTGAATGTAAAACAGTAGAGAAGGATTAGGATGCTATTAAAATTATTACGTGTATGTACTGTTTTTCTGATGCACTTCATAAGTGCCGCAATATTGTCGGAAATGCAGTGCGGCGTATCAAAGAGAGGATGAAATTCTGTTCTCACAATTGCTCTAGTATTTATCAAAGGATCATTGAAATGCAGAATCACAAATCGGCTTTCGTAGAATCGCTTGTTGTTGAGCTAAAGAAGGGAGTTTCTAATGCTGTATCCTATGAAACGCAAAATCTTAAGTGTGAAGCAGATTACGACTGCAATAGAGAAATCGCAAGCAGTGTTGGTGACTGCCAAAAAAATCGGCGAAAATTAGTTATTGTTATCCGTGCTTGAAACAACCACATCGATAAATGTATTGGTAAAGGCATTATACGCAGGAACTCAGTGAGTGAACAAGATTACACGTTTTGTAGATTACTTCATTCCACCACACAAGTCGAATGGACAACAGCTCTGCCTACTTGTGATTCACTCTTCATTGATTGAGTGGCTATAGAAATACGACCCAGCAGGATCGCCAAATGATAATGTTCGGAGACGAGAGATGATGGAATTCATTTGAACAGAATTTTTCATTGTCTTTTAGTTCGGATGGCAGTGTTGGAAGTTTTGTTAAGCATGTATTGTCTGGGAAAAATCAGCCTACTCATTAAGATTTTTTGATTAGATGTGTTATGCACACCATATGAATTTTATATCACATTACATTCGAGAAAAAAAGTTATAGCTATTTCAATTGAAGAGGGTTTAATATCCATATCGTCGATTATCGTTGTTTGAACAAACACTCGCTTATTATCTATTTCAACAAGAATGCATACATTTTGATTTGTAACAAGTGAAAAATCTTCTTTACCGGAGAGGAAATCCACTGCATCCGGGATGATAATATCGTACCATTACCAACCAAGTAAACTGTGCCATCATCAGTCTCTACCAAAAACAGAAAATACTTTTAGAGGAACACATGTAACTTTATAATAACATTTGGCGTTCAGTTGCTACATATTTTTAGTTTTTATCGCTGTATTTACTGACTACACTGTGCTTTTCGGCATCTGACTCATTTTTGCTTTGAACGCGGTACCAAGTGATCCGATCGGAAGCTTCGAGCACTAGCACACAATCGAATCAGGACACGAAAATAAATCACCAACAGAAGCCAACGAACGAATCAATAAATTGTATAGCAAGCAATGATGAACACTGTGCAACTTGGCCATTTGCGACCAGCCATTTTGTGGATGGTTTGCCCGGACCGGCGGAGCACACGACTTACCTTGACCGCTGCCTGAATGCGAAAGAGGAAGATTTCGCTTTACGCACGCCCGCGTGGCCTGCTGCGAGATTCGGTGGTTGGCGAAGCAGGCCAGTTACAAGGTGATGACAGATGTAGGATTGGGTGATATTGCTAAGGTCTATACATAATTGGACAAGATATATATATTCAAATAGGGCGTTGCACATGTCGTCACATGTTGCCATGTGGCACCCACACTTCTCCCCCCTTCCCAAAAAAAAAAACTCGAGGGCGAACATGTTTTTGTGTTTAAGTACAGTATTTTAATTAATTATGATCATACAGAACGTGCACGTTATTAATTTCCTGGCTCAACGACGCTAATGTAGTTATCCAAATATCCGGGCTTTCTCTTTGCTCGAACGGGGCGCTCAGTTGTAGCTGGCTGTGAACTTTTCACAAGCGGAGGGGTAGTTTCTGGACCAATGCTGCTAAATTTATGATGGTCTGATTGGGTCATCTCTTCGTGATTCCTCCAATCAAAAACTTGCTTGGTCTGTGAAACATGTCTTCTAACAATCTGTCCCCTTTCGTCACACAAAACGAGCATTCCATTTCTCTCTTCTGTAACCGTATACCTGTGGGGATCAAACCGTGACTCTGCTTTTGCGCGAGGCTGACGTTCCACAACAACGGTGTCCCCTGGCTTGATTCGGCATCTACGAGCCCCTCGTTTTGCATCTTCGCGTTGCTTACCTTCTGTTTTCGATTTCAGGTCTCTGGCATTAAGCAGGTCATCATCGAAAGTTGCCCTCCCGTGGTATAGGAGGGGAAGCCCACGTCTTATTTTCCGGCCCGTCATTACCTCCTCCGGTGGTATTCCCGTAACTGAGTGGGCAGCTGCACTCAGTTCCTCTCCATAGTATGTTCCACTTGCTGAGGCAGCGCTCATTGCTTTGTTCACTAGCTTCATGCAACTCTCTGCCAAACCGTTTTGCTGTGGATATAAAGGAGTAGAGAAAACAGCATTGATACCACCCTCTGAGCAGTACAGCTTATAATCTTCCCCGTTAAACGGGGGGCCGTTGTCCGATTTTATGGTCTGCGGATAACCTTCCTTTTCAAAAATATCGTCCAGGACCTTCCGGGTATGCGCAAAGCTCGTTGATCTCACGGGTTTAGCGATGATGTATCTCGAACGATAGTCGACTAATACCAAAATTGAGATCCCGCCGAATTTTGCATAGGGGCCATTAAAATCCATACCAATAGTATCCCAAACTGCTTGTGGTGCCAACACACGGGTCATGGGTGTGGATCTTTCGGGCCTACCGTTAGTTGCACAAACACCACAGGACAACACCCATGCTTCTGCGTCCTTCGTCATTCCTGGCCACCATACTCGTTCCCTCAGAATACTTTTTGAATTTTGCGGCGGATGGGTGGCCTACATGAGCGACCGCTAAAGTTTTCTGTCGGAGGCTCTCGGGTATGACCGCACAATCTGTTTTAATCAGGAGTCCTTCTCGTATAGTTAAATCGTCCCCCAGCGCCTGGAACTGTTTTAAATGCTTAGGCCAAACGCCCGTTTCTAGGGCATCTACCACCTGATAGTAATATATAGTATTAAAAATGGACAATATAGCAAAGAATATTAATGATTTACCTCAGTAAACTGCTCGTCCTTAGTTGTAGCGCTTATAATCTCTTTTTCAGTTAGAAACTTAACATTGCTCACCTCGAGGGAGGCAAGTTCCCAGGGGCTAACACCTTCTTCGAACGGGCCATCTACCCCATCATACAGCCTTGAAGAAGGATCGGTGATGTTTTCTCGTCCTCGTACGTACTGTACGTCAAAACTATACGGGCTGAGTCTAAGTGCCCACCCGTCTGCCCGGTTCAGCGCTCGTTTAGAGTCCTCTCTTGACCTGTTCAATATAAACGTGAACCCTTGTGCATCGGTACGAAGCGTGAAAGGACGTCCTAGAAGAAAATATGCAAAATGCTCTACTGCCCATACAGCGGCAAGAGCTTCGCGCTGGTTTTGCGGATACTTTCATTCGGTCGTCGTTAAGGCTTTGGATGCGAAACTTATGGTGCGCGGAGGATTCCTGTCATCTTCCTGTACGAGGACGGCTCCGAGGGCATGTGGAGATGCGTCCGTGTATACGATGGTTCTGTCTTGATCCGAAAAGAAACCAAGGGAGGTTGTGCAACGAATAATGTGGTTCTTTAATTTTTCAAAGGCTTCCGAATGCTCCTGATTCCAGTTCCATCCAGTTGAGTTGTTCGTGAGTGCCCACAGTGGACTTGCTATATTAGCAAACCCTTGGATGTATGGACTCACAAAGGAAGCTAGCCCCAAGAAGCTACGTAACTCCGAAACGGTGCTCGGTTGTCTGAACCTGCGTATATCCTTTACTTTCTCCTCGTCGATATTGAACCCATTTTCATTTAGTTCGTGTCCCAACCACCTAATCCGCTGCTTATCGAATTCGCATTTCTCAAAATTCAAGGTTAAGTTGTTTGCTCTTAGAATTCTCAACGCATGCGCCACCGTTTCGCGAAGTTGGTTCAAATTATCGGCAAACATGAGGATGTCGTCAATATACACTATGAGGTTATCCACCTCACCGAGTATTCTTGACATCTCCCGCTGGAAGATCTCCGGGGCGCAGTTCACCCCGAACATCAGACGAGTGAACCAAAACATGCCCTTTTCGGTCAAGAAAGTGGTGAGGTCCCTGGACTGTTCATGAAGCTCCAAGTGATAAAACGCATTGGACAAATCAAGCTTCGTAAAATACCTTGCCCCGTGGAGTTTGATCCTCATTTCGTCCAACGATGGCATGCGATAATACTCTCTCTTGATAGCACGGTTTGGCGCCCTCATATTAACGACAAGTCGGAAATCATTTTTGCCTTTCGCCACTGCCGACATGCCACTAATCCAGTCGGGGGCTGATGTTACTCGCTCGATGATACCTTGGTCCTCCATCTCCGAAAGCCGGGTCCTTGCGCTGTCTCTGTACGCGGCTGGTACATTATAATATGCGTTCCTTGTCGGAGGTATGGAAGGATCCACACTAAATTTCACTCGGACATTTGGCACCTTGGGGAACGTTGTGGTTTGCTTCATTTCCTCGCAGCTGTTGACGGTTACGCCAACTTTTAGCAGTCTCAAGTCGCTTGCTGTAGAGCGACCCAGCAGCGAACGGGATCCTTGGTCAACTACATAAAACAGCGCTATTACCGAAGGTTTGCTGTGCCCTACTACCTCAATTGCCGCCTTGAAAGCATTCCTAACAACGATAGGCTTGGTGGAAGCATACGAGCGAAGGTCGGTGTCATTTTTCGTTAGAATAGGCTTCAGTACAGCACAGCCTGATCGAAATTCGCGCTCGAGGTTTATCCAGTCATCTCCACCTATTGTGTTAACATCCGCCCGGAGTCTATCATAAAACGGATAGGATTTGATGACCCTACACGGCAATCAATCAGTGTGTCTGCCAGCGAGATTGCGTTTACTTCCTGGAATGCGAAAGCAATAAAGGCAGTTTGAGGGTACGGAAATCAACAGATTTTATTCAACAAATTCAATAATTATTCAGTTAGAAAGAGAGAGAGAGAGAAATAAAAAAAAAATCATTGCTCAATATTCATTTGTTTGCGGTTTTACCTTTTCATCGTCTTCATCCTTCTCCCATCTTGGTGAGTAGTTCTGCTCCGCTCGAAGCTGGTTTGCAGTCTTCTGTCGACATACTGCAGCAAAGTGTCCCCGTAAGCCGCAAATGTTACAGTTGACATTGATTGCTGGGCATGATCCAAATTTATGGAAGAGACGGTTACACTTGGAGCAACGTGATCGGCGTCCCATTCCTCGGTTCTTGCTTTCATCCACCGCGCGTCTTTTTGAGTCCGTCCACTTGTCGGTCGTTGCTTCGGTCTTTCGCTTCCATTGCTGTGATTGTCCAGGAGATCGTTGATGATGCCGAGTTACCGCGAATGCTTGAGAGGGTTCTGGTTGAGCCGTTTCAGCAGTATATGCTTCCTCTCGGGTAGCAGATTGCACAATGAAAAGAGTCTCGTAGCCGAATGTCCGTGCAGCCTTCACCAAATCTTTGTTCCGCATTCCTTTCAGCAGCTGTGCTCGTACGAACCGGTCCTGATCGACGCTGCTATAACCGCAAAGGCGGACTTTCTCCATGAGCCGAGCATGGAATGCAATCGTCGGTTCATTCGGTTCCTGCTTAAGGTTTGTAAACGCCTCATGTTCCGCTGTCACATCGACCATAGAACGAAGATAACCTTCAATATTTTCCACGAACATACCGTAACAGTTGGGTTCCTGAAGGCTCGGCCGTAGTCTCGCTGCTCGGGCTATTCCCTGCAACTTTCCGCCCATTGACAAATACAGTATTTGAGCTCGTTTAACTGGATCGTTGATGTTGGAGAGGGAAACCGCGATCTCGAACCGGTCGATGAATCGGCTCCATTGCTCCCACATCCCGTTGGCAGGAACGTCATCTGGAAACGGTTGGATGTTTTCCCATCGAATGCTAGCTGCGTTAGTCGATGCTCCCACGTTGATGTTTCCAGTATTCCAGCAGTCGTCAGTCTGGCGTTGTACCGTATTAGTTGTACAGATTGGTTGATAAGAGTTCATGGCTTTCACTAGATTGTACAACGTATCCTGCATTTGCTTCATCTGCTTATAGTAGTCCTTATTGGGGTCAACGTTTGTTGCATCTCGTCTTTCGTCGTTGACAACCTCGGCGGTTGATTTCTCGCCGTTGTTCAATTTTCCACCTGGGACGGATTCGGAACTGTCATCGCTGTCACATCCATTGTAATCGTGATGTCCTTCGTTATCCGAGTCATCGGTCAGCACGACGTCAGACTTTCCATCGAACTCTTCCGGGTCGCTTTGGAAACCAGGGGCACGCACATACTTTCCTCCGGACATTTTGGCTAGCTACTTCGAAAGTTCTAATAGTTAGATAATCGAAAGTTCAAGGACTTCAAAATCTGTAAGAAATAGTTGAAACAACAGAAGTCCATCTTCAGATTAAGGTTACCACTGTGTATGCATTGAATTCTGATATGTACGCTAACAATAAGTGTTAATCGACAATGTTTTACAACACAACCCGTTTTTTTTTTTCAAATGTTGTCCCCGTGCACTGTTATATGAGAAATGCCTTGATTTATTGCAAAACAATTACTTGCAAACCTTACTGATACAGTCCAAACTTTTCCGCGCGGTCGTCTCGATCCGCTACCATGCTTATTCACGCGGTCGTCTCGAGCCGCTTCCGGAATACCGTTTTAAAATGTCTCAAGCGCGGTCATCTCGATCCGCTACCACATGTATTCAATCAACAAATCAGTGCGGTCGTCTCGATCCGCTGCCTACCCTCGCGGTCGTCTCGATCCGCTGCCAGTTCTCCATCAAACACTACCAATGAATAATTATTTCTGGGTTCAAACAAAAATACAGTGTCTCTTTCGAACATTCCCTGTTTTAATAACATCATTCTTGCTTTGTTTTTTTTCAATATTTTCACGATAAAAAGCTCCTCAAATGGCTCCATGGCCTCTAAATCCAAGCGGATATCACTAAAACTCATTAATTGACGCCATTAACCGGGAATGTCACTTTCCCGTTTTCACAGCCTGCACGAGAGTTGGTTTCCTGCTTCCGGGTATTCCACTGACCAAAATTCACTTCACACAAAATGAGGACTATCAAGGAAAAATCACAGACACAAACTGGCTGGTTCGCAAAGGCAAACATAATTGAATTTATGATGGTTTTTAACTGCTGAATATTCAGCAGTCTGGCAGGATCGCCAAATGTGCAACTTGGCCATTTGCGACCAGCCATTTTGTGGATGGTTTGCCCGGACCGGCGGAGCACACGACTTACCTTGACCGCTGCCTGAATGCGAAAGAGGAAGATTTCGCTTTACGCACGCCCGCGTGGCCTGCTGCGAGATTCGGTGGTTGGCGAAGCAGGCCAGTTACAAGGTGATGACAGATGTAGGATTGGGTGATATTGCTAAGGTCTATACATAATTGGACAAGATATATATATTCAAATAGGGCGTTGCACATGTCGTCACATGTTGCCATGTGGCACCCACACAAACACGTATACAATTGACAGGCGACGAAGTTCACTCTATGTTCATTCAATGTTTACCTTGGCCCATCAGTTTTTGGTTTGAAAGGTGAAGCAGAATCTGTCATTGTGTGCGTCTATTGAATCAATGAAGAGCGTTCAACGAATGATTTATGATACGCTTGGAACCATCCTTGATCGCAAGATTTTCTTTCAAGTTCTTTCAGTTCGATGCTATCGTTACTGATTTTCAAGAACGAAGAACGAAGAAAAAGGAGAACGAATCTTTATAACGAGAAATTAAAACTACTCAACAATCTTTGTCTAAAACAGTTCAAAAGCTAGAGCATCAAGTTGATAAAAGTAATCGCGATGAAAATTGTAACAATGCGGTAGTATAAAGTGTCCCGTTTGTCCCAGATGAAAACATCCTAGAAATTGTCCATAAAATTTTTGCTTGTTTTGGTGTTAATGTTGATGCAGATGCGATAACTTCAGTTACAAGACTGAACTCCAAAGGCAAACCAAAACAATCATTACTTCTGATTCGGACTGTTTTTAAAGATGAAGACTATTTTTAGTAAGAAACAGGAATGTGGGAAATTGATGTCAACGGTAATCGACCCCAGTTTTATAATTAATGGCAAACCTACAACAGTCACATTTCGCGATAAGCTGTCGTTAGAACTTTTGATTGAGATGAGACGGAATCAGGAAAACATTAAGATAACGTTTGTTTGGTCCAGTATAAGTGAGGACGTCTTGAAAAAAAAAAATGAGAACTCAAAACCTAAAATTGTAAAAACTAGAGGCGATTTGATCGAACTGGTTAACCGTTATACTGAAAACTCTGTGCCTAAGGATAGTGTCTCTTCTAAAAGAAACTGTAGTAGCAATAATCTGAGCAAATAAACTTGAATGTCCTTTGTAATTTCTGATTCGTTTATATTAAAATGGCCATTGAAATAAATTTTTATCATGCAATTGTTGATTATTTTTATTCAAGTTACTATGACAACCATCCCAATTATATTCGCATTGGACTGTGGCTGTTTGCTTGCTCGATACGACTTGATTCCTTCCCGGAGTCGAGTACTCTTCACGGTACTATAGGCAGCACCGAATTTTCTGGCCAAATCACGGTCCGACAGATTGGGATTCCTCTTAATCGTCTTCAAAATCTTACCACGCAGTTTCCGGTCGACAGTTCCACTCCGACGATTGGCTTGAGGCTTCCGAATCGTCGTCAATGTTTCCTTATACCGTTTGATAACGCGCCATACGGTATTTCTGGGCAATTTCAGCGGTTTAGCTAGCCTAGATGCAGACCACAATGGATTTTCCAAATAACTGTGCACAATTTTTTCCCTTCTTTCGGCTTCCATGTTGATTGTTTACAAACTACAGTCGATTAGCGGAATTTCAAAAATACATACGTGAAGCTGACAAAATTCCGGACACGTGGCTGCCAAGAACTTCCAAATCCGTCCACCAGGAGCGCCACAATATGAGCAAAAGTTTGTTCCAATTCTAAATGAAGCAAGCCTTAAGCTGATGTAACTTTTCTTCCGGGTGCGGTGCGATTCACAAAAAAACCAAAAAATGTGGAAATACTACCGACACTCACACATTTCGGGAGGGAATCAATTGTTTTCACTACGTCTTTCGAAACGCACGTCTATATTTAATGAATTCACTGCTAGTTAGAGTTAAATTACGAATTATTATTTTTTTTTTTCGCAAAAACAAAACAAGTCAGTTTAGAAGCGTGGCTTGCTGCGATCACATAAATGATATTGGAAATCTACCCCTAAAAGGAATACCAAAACTATTTGCCGATACAGCACTCTTTTATCCAAATATTGTTTCGTCGACGATTATCGCCCACATAAATGATGACTTGCAGCTACTGATTAGGTACTTTGATACTAATTTATTATCTCTGAATTTGTCAAATACTTAGTATATGCTGTTTCACTTACCGAGAAATAAATTTACACATCCAATAATCCATGCTTTGGTATTACAAAGATCGAGCAAGCGTGTAACTTCAAATATATCGGCTTGTTTTTAGATCATACACTTTCGTGGAAAGATCATATAGAGCATGTTCAGCGGAAAATCTCTTCTCAATGTGGCCTGATATATCTTGTGAGAAAATTTGTACCAAGAAGTGCACTCTTTAACTATTATTATGGCTGTATACATCTGCAGTATTTAATTATTGTATGGGGTCATACCAGTAAATGAAATCTACAAGTTCTTCAAAATAGATGCTTAAAGATTATCTATACGTTACAGCAACTATATCCGACTATTCAGCTCTACAACAACAATTCACATAGCATTCTTCCATTGCGTGGTTTATGCAAGTTGCAAACCTGTCTTTTCGTTTACGATATGCTGAAAAGTCGAAATATGCATCATAACCTGGATTTCTCTTCTACTAATCATGATTATAACACTCGTTACGCAAGTAACATATTGCGTTCAAGGGCATTCACATCTCTTGGCCAAATAAGAATATCTTTTTATGGTCCATTTGTGTATAATTTGCTACCAGTATATTTAAAAAACCTTAATAGTCGATTATTATTCAAAACCAGTTTGAAACAACACTTTTTTCTTTTGTAACACCGTAGCAACTGCCAGCATATTTTGAAACATTTACACTTCTTACAGACTATAAATGTTATCAACTTTATTATATTAAATTAGTAATGTAATAGGAATCCCTCCAAAGGAATTTAATTTCACTGGGTACACCCTAGATTAAATTTTGTTGTTAAATTTTGATCATAACACATAACTCGATTGTCTAAAAAATAGAGACGATAATTCATAGCAGAGCTTATTTATATCGCCAATAGGTAAATGATCGATTTCCAGAGACAAACATCATCCTATATAACTAACAACTTTAGGTAAGCAACGTTGCTATTTTGAGTCTTCAAAAAAAAATGGCTTTTCTAAATGTTGGTAATACTTTGGATAGTTTCTTAGAGAATGAGTTTCCGATTAATTTTTTCTTTAATTTTTTATTGTAAAAACAAGCCACCCCACCGTAAGTTTTGCGACTAAAAGTCCTCAACTCGAAAGATAATTCAAACATGAAGTAAGTCTCCAAACAACAAAACAATTATTCGCTACAAATGAGTTAATCCAGTCCGATTACTAGCTTCGCAAAATATAACCTCGGAAGCCAAGAACGCAAACCATCCTTCTTCGGGTTCGGGGCATCGTGCTTTTCCTTCTCCCCGGGGACTGGATTGGCTTAAACACGCCATAATCAAACCCATTTCGCTTATTACTTAATTGAGTTATATTATTACGTTGTCGTGCTTCTTCGCTTTTGTGCGACGGCCATCAGCGCATCATTGTGGTCGAAATACGAGGAACCGGAGATTTTTCCCGACTCGTGAGTTGAAGAATCACAAAAGGGAGAAAAAAAAAAGAAAACCAGTAGCAACGAACGAAAAATTTCACAGTAATGAAAATTACACTGCAAGAGGAGGGCTTAAGCTGGAAGCAAGCAAACGTATCATTACCCACGGCCAGCAAGTCAGAACCCGCCGGAGAACGAGAGGAAAGTGATTCTTTTCCTCACAATCAGCCTGCTTCGTCCGTCGTCTCCTGGATTGGGTGGGCTACCGTTCGAGAGTCATCCATCTCTTCTGCCCAGGTGGCGCTCGAATCAACCGACGACGATATGAAGTACGAGAGAGGCCTCACACCTTGAATGATGAATGCCTTACAATGGACCTCTTCCGCCATACCGGTAAGCAATCAGTGCAATTAAATTGTAAAACAAACCTTAAACAGAGAATAAATCATTCCTGGCATGGTTTCCTCCGATGGACCCGTTCGATCCTGATCCTTCGGCAAGTGTAAATCTCGGCTGCAAGAAAAACCATCATCCAGGCTCGAAGAGGTTACCCATTTCTCAAGTGTGGCTCGTTGCGTGTACTCAATTGTATGATTTCAGTTTTTTTTCTTCTCCATCACTCAGCAATTGCGCCAACCAGAGGAAGGACCTGATGGGATTTCAGCTCATCAGAAGAACAGTAGTGGATTCTTCGACTTGGGTAGATTACCAAAGAGTATACTTTGCGGCTTCTCGTTCCCGCTCGGTGATTCAATTAAATTAATTAAAAGTGATTCAACAATTCTTGCCAGGAGAAGACTGTTTTTTTCTTCTTCTTCTGAAAATGCGTACACTCCACTTCTTCCCGTTGAGTGAGTTTTAACTTTCCTCGTGATTTTCCGCTGGTGGATAAGCTCCTCGTAAGTTTCGTCGCCGGGAATGGGAGGCAAAATTCCATTGTGTAATAGCTTTTTCGAAAGATGCAGGAACCGGCGACCAAGACGAGAGGCCCACCCATGTCGAGATGCATCTCACGATGAATCAAACGGGGGGGAAACCTGGCGCTCCAACAACCACACCATCATTCCTTGGAACTGTTTGAGTTTCTGTTGTTCGGTACGGAACCACCCACTTCCATTGTTACAATTGAACTCGTTGGGAACGAAAAAAAAAAAAAACGAAAAAGATCAAAACCTCGTACATTACAGAGCAGCATCCCTCTTTTCCGCTGGGACTGCTGCACCATGCGATCGAGAGATGACCTTTTGCGATGTGCAGTGTGTTTGTGGGTACGTTGGGTGCTCATAAATTGAATTTCACTCCATTCAATTTCAATTAAAACGCATTACTTTCCGATACCCTTTCGAATGGATGTGAATGGCGCGCGCGGGTGCAGTCTTCAGGTAGGTCAATTGTTCGTGTGCAGAGGAAGCATTCATCGAGAGCAAATTTTTTTGCATCCGAGGAATTATGGTTTATGGTGAACTGTTGATGGTTGGATGGTGAATCGGGAAGCCAGGGGGAGGCATTTATCAATGGAAGCGAAGATAAATGTGGTACTCATTTTTTATCACAAGTAAAAATAAAGAATTATAAATGAACACTGATATGAATGTAGGACATATCTGGTGGAATGACATTTAGTCGCAGTTTTGGTAAAAGTTAATGGATTTCTGTTGCTCTGGCACCCATTCGAGCCACACCTAAATCAAGTTTCATAGTGATATTGGTCCATATCAGTAAAAGATCCAAAATAGTCAAAGTATCGAAATCATTTGACATGTAATACTGACAAAAACTACTATTCGAATCATTTTATTATTAATTGTATATAATAATGATTACAATAATACTTTAAAAAAAAAAAGACCGTGCAATATCGTAGTTGCTACTCCTTTACTGATCAGAACTAGTGTAATTGCACAGAGAACCACATAGATGGAGCTTGGGAGTAGCTTTTACATCTTCAATGTACAAGTTCACTAATTCTATTTATAGATCAGTACTGGCGCCGACCACGTCCTCATGGTCTTTGGGGAGGCGGGGAAGAAGGATGATTAGTTTGACAATCGTTGTTATTAGAGACCGTGAGCACCACTGCATCTCTACGATTGCCAAGGGAAGGATAGTTGTGTTAGTGAGGCAGGTTTATTTTTAGATCATGGATGCACTGTGGTAAGTGAAGCGATCAATGAAAGAAAGCGCAGTAGACTGCTTTTTATTTTAAATCTAGTGGTGATAGAAAGAGGCAAGTGACAAATGGCAAGGAAAGGGACGGGGCCTAGGATTGAACTCCCGACCATCTGCTCAGTAAGCAGAACGGATAACCACTGAGCTACCCAGCCGCGTCACAATAATGATTACAATAATAATACTAAGGAAAAACAATATTTTATATTAAGATTATAATAACTATTTTTATAAGAACTTCTACTTCTTCGAACGAAAGTTCTTCGTCGCAATGATCCGGTCCTGAATGGCTGAAGCCATGAAGCCTGCGGTCTCTGAGAAGAGATCTCCTCGCACCAGCCACGTATGCGACGCTACTTCGTCGACCAGATCTTGTTCCAACTGATGGTGATGCGGATCATGCAGCTCCTTCAGCTTCCACGATGCAACTTTCTCGTCGATAGTTTTTAGGTCACAGCCCAGTAGATAGTACTTCTGTGCCGGATGGGGGGCGCTAAACCCATGGCCATGGTCTGCTTCACAAACAGCACGGTAGATTTTGTGACGGATCTGGCTTTCTACGAAGTACATCCGCAATTGCTGGATCTGGGAAACACATAACGCTTGAATATCGGTAACGCCTCTTCCGCCTTCAGTACGTGGCAGGGCGACTCTCTCGATAGTCGACTTTGGGTGATGCATGTGATGCTTAGTGAATGCCACTCGTACTGCTCGTTCTATCACCTCCAAGTCAGTTTTCGTCCACTTTATCACTTCAAAGCTGTAGGTCAACAGGGGTACGGCAAATGTGTTAATCGCCTTTATCATGTTGCCGGCCGACAGGTACGACCTCAGAACACTCGATACAGGAACTTTTCCGGCAACTCCTTCTTCCCGTTCAATTGCAGGAATCCAAGGTACTAATAGGTCTCGCCTTCAACCATATTCCTAATCTCCTCCTGTTCTATGATGTGGAAACTACCGGTATCCGACACTATACCCCGAAGAAGATTGACTGTTCTATATTTATCGATTCCAAACTCCATCCAAATATCATTTTCATTTTCATTTTGCAGCATTTGGTGGGGCAATAAGAGCGCAAGTCAGTCCAAAGCCGTTGATGAAGGAGGGGTAATGGCGAACTAGTCTATTCAGACCACATGAACTCCATGGGAAGGAACAAGGATAGGATAGGGTAGGTGGTTAATGTAGGGCGTTTTGGACCGGTTAAAAATGCTACAAAAAAGAAAATCATAAATCGAGCACTTGGCACTGAAGAAGTCTGTAAGTCGCAGACGAAATAGGCCTATTTGTCAGAAGACAGGTCTGTAATTTGAAGGAATTTACTATTATTTAAAAAAAATGTTTCAATGTTCTATTTCCCATTTTAAAAAGTGAACAAATGAAGTGTTAATATGAAACTACCCCTGTTTCCTAATCACAATCGTTTTACTAACACGCTCTATCAGTTTTTTTTTAAATTGTGCTTTAAACAAAAATTAAGGTTATCATAAAATCGTTAATTTACAATTCTGCATTACAATGATATTCGGCAAATCCCGAAAAGATAGAAAGAGCTATTCCCTGTAGTTCGTATAAATGTGACCAGGCTATTTGAGATGCCACTGTAAGTTTCATGTTGTTTTTACGCTGCATAGTTGCTATATCAAAGTAACATCTCTCTATGATTTGCTATAATTTGAAAAACGGCTGTCGTATACCGCATATATTTAAATTATAATTTATGAACAATGAAAGAATTGCCACGCCAATGAAAACTGCACCTCCTGTCGTGTTCCTTAACTACTTGATGTCAGGCGTCTACAAACTGTTTCTAGCCTCGTCTAAGCGTAAATTACGACAAAGCCCGCCATCTCTTTCATTCTGAACAAACACACCTATGACAAGATGGGAAACAAGGAAGAAGATAGGTTACCCATCTAGTAATGAATTCTGGCAGCCACTGGAGGTCCCTTAGTACCTTATTGAAGCACCTCGCCATTTGTCCTTGGATTGAGGAGAACATCTTATACCAGTAATTGTGCACAAAATCCGGTCCAGGCGCAATTCCTGGTATGCCGGGTAGCCTCGCGAATATCCTGGCCGGTAAATATTGTGGCAACCATGTTCCCAATTCCATTACTTTTATCTTCTTCCTCTTGCAACCGCAACCCATCACTGGTATATTGAACGGGAATCTCCCATAGAATAGCCCAAAACTATGTTACTGCGCCAATATCCGGAAATCCTTTTTTGTTCTTTCGTTGTTTTTAACTCAGGATAAGTTAGGTAAAAAAAATGTTAGCTTAAGGTTATCGTGAATTCCAACCACCGAACGTGAGTACACCTTTACCACCATGCAATTTCAGTCGTTGACAGTGACGAGTTTCCTTTCGCCCGTTCTTTCTCCGATCGTTCATACATCGGCGCAAATTCAGCGGCATCCGTTCAACGGACCTAGCTCACAACAGTTTTACCTTTTCGGGTGACCCTGTCGAGGGCTACTATTTCTGAGCAGTTACCAGAATTCTACGGATATGTGCGGATATTCGGACGGAGAAAATCTGCTGCGGCTCCAACGCTGCCTAAGAGGAAATGCTATGGAAGCCGTGAGGAGTATTTTGCTGAGTCCGACCTCAGTATACATCGTTATTGATACGCTGCAAACTTTGTACGGAAGACCGGAGCTGATCATCAACTCGTTGTGTATATATTTTTTTAATTATTTTTTTCTTCTGATTTCTAGTTATAGGTATTCTACTAAGCAGCTCAAACTCTCTAGGATTCAACTCGTTGTTGTTCAAAGTTCGTAGAATGCCTTCACCTAGGCCCGATAAACTGGAAATATTGATAAACCTTGGGTTGGCTTGTTAAAATATGTGCGCCTGCTTGCCCACCTTGCTAACCCTTCTCTTCTGCTAGAACTAATTAAAAAGCTCCCACCCAATCTGGAACTGGACTGGGCAATGTATAATCTTAATTTCCCTGTTTCTGACCTAACTCAATTCGGTAGCTATATGGCCAATCTCGTTTCAACAGCTGTTACGTTTTTGCATGCAACCGAAAGCGGTATGAAACCAGATAAAAGACAAAGACAAAGGAAAACTGTTCCTGAACACTCATACAGCCTTGAATGATTCGGAACAAAGAAAGGAACCGTATCGAAAGGACACACCAGTGAAACCATGTGCAATCTGCCAAAAACCAGGACACAAATCGAGAGATTGCTATTCGTTTAAAGAAATGAATTTGGATGATCGATGGAAATGTGTGCATGATCGACGTCTTTGTCGTCGTTGTTTGACTGTTTTGGCTGAAATGGTTTCGAAGAAAGACACCCCAAGTAGCACACTATGTTCATAATTAGTTTTAATAACTTGATTATGACTTAGCCAGTCATATTTATGTTATCTCAACGGAATGGCAACAAGTGTGCTACTAGGGATCCTAAGCTCTTGTATCCCGGAAAATCAGCAGCGCCGTCTCCTATTGAAAGCATGGTTCAAACTACGGTTGCCACCTATTGTCAGTCAGAACACAGTGTTTTGTTTAGCATTCTTCCTGTTATGCTTTACGGAACAGAAAAATCTCTAAGCACCTAAGCTTTCCTCGACGACGGGTCGTCCTCAACATTGATGGATATGGAAATGGCTAACGAGTTAGGACTAACTGGAGATGTCCATCCCTTTTGTCTGTAATGGACCCGCGACGTCGAGGGAGTAGAGAATAAGTCACGAATTGTTAGACTGAACATTTCAGGTGTGGAATCATCGAAACAGTACACGTTGAGTTAAGTTCATACGGTAAAGAATCTTAGCCTTCCAGTTCAAACACTATCTTTCGATGATCTAAGAGCAAAATACGCCCACCTGCGTGGGCTTCCAGTCCGAAATTAAACACTTGCGCGCCCAAGAATCCTTATTGGGTTAGACAACAGTCACCTGAAAGCTGAGCTTAAATTGCGAGAAGGAGGAATGGACGCGCCAATTGCTGCTAAAACAAGGCTCGGATGGACAGTGTACGGGAGAATGGAAAGTGTTGGAGTTGCTGTAACACCACTGTTGGAAGGTGATGATGATAAGCGAGCGCGCAAAATTTTGGAGGAGACTACCATTCGTACCACTTCAGGTCGTTTCCAATCAGGACTTCTATGGAAATACGTTTGCGGCGAATTTAATAACAGCCGCCCTATGGCAGAAAAAAGGTTACAGTGCCTCGAGCGTCGCTTACAGGCAAATCCCGAACTTTACGTGAAAGTTAAACAATTGCTGAATGATTACCAGAGTAGGAATCGGAACTCCAGACCGCTGACCCGAAGCGGATCTGGTGTTTCCACTGGGCGTAGTCGTCACCGCTGGAAAACTAGAAAAAATACGTTTAATCTGGGATGCAGCTGCGACAGTTGGAGGTCAATCGTTCAACTCCATGTTATTGACTGGTCCGGATCTTCTCACTTCACTGCCGGCGGTTTGTGCCGATTTCGCCAACGACAAGTGTCGGTTAGTGCTGACGTTCGGGAAATGTTCCATCAGGCGGAAATACGGCCGGAGGATCTTCACGCTCCATGATTTCTTTGAAGGGACGATACACACAAATTGCCAGAAGTTTTTATTGTGGATATGGCGACGTTTGGATCAACTTGTTCGCCCTGTGCGGCACAATTTGTAGAAACCAAAATAAGTGTTCCGCAGCCGCATGGGATCAACCAATTCCTGATGATCTATTAGACCAATTGAATCGATGGACAGAGCTTTTGAAACAGTTACACCAAGTTCGTATTCCTAGGAGCTACTTCCCGGGATACGATCCCAAAAAACTACGATAGTATGGAGCTACATTTATTTGTAGATGCCAGCGAAGAAGCTGGATCAGTAAAATGTTCGATGCACCCTTCCTTGTTACGTCAAGAACCAAGGTTGCTCCCTTGAAACTAGTTAGAACTACAGACAGCAGTCATCGGAGCAAGGTTAGCGAAGGCAACACGCTCAAGATAACTCGACGATAACTGTTGAGTGACTCCAGCACCGTACTTTCCTGGCTGCGCTCAGATGACCGGAAGTATCGACAGTTCGGGTCACATAGATGTCTCTGAAATCCTAGACATAACCACAGTAGCTGAATGGCTAGGGTACCACCCGGTTCAACGTTGCCGACAATGCAACCAAATGTGGGAAAGGTCCTCTAATTGACGGAAACAGCCACTGGTTCCATGCACCGAATTTTTTGTATCCGTCTCCGGATGTATGGCCGAATCAAAAATTACCTTCTGTCAGTATCAGGGCTGGTAGCGGGTTTATGGATAAATAATAGTGACTTTAGTGACTAAAATAATAAAAATAGTGACCAAATAGTGACTAAAAAGTGATTTCCAAAATTTAGTATTTTTTTGATCTCTTATACATTTGTTGTATAAGTGCAGTAAAAATTTACTAAGTGATCACCCCCGTTTTCAAAAATGAATACTGCGGCGCAGAGTCACTTTTTGTGTTTTTTTTTTTTGAAAAGAAGCGACGAATTCAAGCGACTTTTTTTTTCTTCGCGACCTGCTAGACTTGGTCCGCAGCTCGTTTTTGTGAAGACGGGTCTATACGCAAAGTTGAAACGCCTTCCAGCATGGTCTGTGCAAGAATTATTTCTGACATATCGTGCTTCCAATTCCTTTTTTGAGCCGTTGCCATGTGAAGCTGTTTTCACTAACTTAAGCACCTCAAGGTATTTTGGCTCACCTGTAGTCGTTTTCTTAGTAAAAACTGGTTCCAATACTCCTCAATCCTGTACTCTGTACTCAAAGTCAGCACCAAGCGTTTTAACAAGTTCCATTCGTTAATAAGAAGATCATAATTGACCTGAATCGGAAGTAACTTGACGATTTTCACAACATACTTGGAGCTTTCACTGTATGCATCCAGCTGGTGGGTTGAGGCATTGGCTATTTTTTTAAACCAGACCAGGTAAACCAGACTTTTGACCTGGGAATACATCTTTATTTTCTATACTGGGGTACAATTAAAAAAAGTCGCATCGCGACCGTCACGAAAAGTGGTCAGGTTTTGAGCATTAATATCTCAGTCATTTCTCAAATTTTAAAAAATTGTTGATTTCAGGCCACGTACTATTGAAAAATTTATAAACATTGTTTTAAAAGTAAATTAACTCCTTCAGGTCTAAGGGGTAATATATGACCCCAATGGCTGTATACAATCACAGAGTTTGAATAAAAGTGTACACTGTCTTCGGCAAATTTGGTTTCCATCAATTCTTCTATCTGGAAAATATAGAAAAAAATTATGAGTTGAAGGCCTAATTGACGACCAAGAATATCCTGGATATGAAGAAGTTCAGGAAGAAAAAATAAATGCCTTATTAATAGTGTAAGCCGTTGTTTTAGAATATTGTACATTTGTATACGTATAATCAAATTCTCGTTGATAATCGTTTAATATTTTTGTATCTTTCTGGGATGTTCTAGGTCATCCAAAATGTACATGAGTTCTGAACTTCAGATCTACAGTTGTAACAATAGCTTTAAGAGCTACAGAAGGTTACGATATTTATTCAAACATATTGGATGAACCTTTTGGAATAAACAGTCATTATTTGATAACTCGGTGATGTTCTAGGTCATCAAAACTGTCCTTGAGCTTAGAACTTAAGATCGACAGTAGTAACTATATATTTTTGGGCTATACAAAGTAAAGCTTCGTATTCAACCATATTCAGTGAATATTTTCGAACATAAAAAAAACACCATGAGATGAACGGGGATAATCTAGGGCATCCAAACTATCCTTGAGTTCAGAACATAAGATCAGTTCAGTTGTAACATCAAGTGTTTGGAGTGTGTAAAGGGACAATATGTATTTAACAATATTGATTGAATAATGTGGAAGGCTTACAGACATAATGTGACAATCTAAGGATATTCTAGGTACTCCAAACTGTCCTTAAGTTAAAAGTATAAGATCTACAGTTGTAACAGAAGTTTTTTAATCTATATATGGCTACCATCTACATTCAAACATATTCAATGAACCTTTTGGGAAGTCAACAGTAATTACTTTATAACTTTAAGATCCCCTAGATATTCCAAACTGCTCTGGAGTTCCTAACAAAAAATATACGGCAGTAACAGTAGTTTTTTGGGGAATATAAAATTAGGTCACGTATTAAAATATATTAAGTGAATATTTTCGAACGTAAAAATACATAAGAAGATAATCTCGGGATGGTCCAGGTCATCCAAACTGTCTTGGCGTTCAGAACTTAAAATTTACAGTTGTAACAATTTAGGCGATACAAAGTTACAATAAATATTCAAACATATTCAATTCATATTCTGTGAAAAAAAAAACATAATAGCGAAACATGACCTGACAACTATCCTTGAACATAGGCCCAACAGTTGTAACGAATACGAATATTTTGCAAGAACAACAGACATTATGAGATAATCTTCGGATGTTCTAGGTTATCCAAACTTTCCTGGGATTCAAAACTTTAGGTTTGGAATTACATCAGATTTTTGGACTAAACAAAGTAACAATATGTTTTTGACCAAATAATGTGAATCTTTCGGAAGGTCAACTGATATAATGAGATATCTTGGGAGGTTTATAAAAAATTGATCTTGAATTCAGAACTTAAGATATACAGTAGTAAACTAGCATTTTGGGCTATACAAAGCTATGATAAATATTCATACACATTCAATGAATATGGATAACCTTGCTAGTTTCAGTTCATTCAAACTTTCCTTCAGAATTTAAGGTCTACAATTGTAACAATATGTTTCTGGGCTATACAAAGTTAAGTTAGTTTGTTTGGTATATAATATCCCAAGATTATCTCATAATGTCCGTTGGTCTTCCAGGACATTCATTGAATATATTTGAATACATATCATAACATGTTATAGAAGATAAAGCTACTGTTACAAATGTACATTTTAAGTTCTAATCTCCTGGGTTGTTTGGACGACCCAGCACATCTCTAAACTAGAATTCCTACATTATTCAATCTTTTCTATGTTATGCAGTATCAAATCCAACAGAATTCACTACGTTTGTATAAGTTACGCCTGAAAGGACAGGTAGAAAGTTCTCAATATTGTTTAAAATGTCCTCTGTAAGTGAAGTATTGGCATGCCACACATTGGGCTTACAAACTCTAACGACGATGGTTCGCACCAACCTTTCTAGATCAGCGTACATTAGATGTATGAGTGGTTCTTCCCTCTAGAAGAAACCTTAGAAAATATTATTGAAATAGATTAGTTTGCTTATCAGTACCTTGTAAACTTTATCACAAATTTTTAGATCAAATTCTACTTAAAAAGTTTTACAAATTTGCCAAAAAAGCCCTTTATTTGATTTACAATTCATTCCCACTTTTCTCGACTATTTGGATACCAAAAGAGTAGTCCGCTTTTGCAAAAACTGAATCTAACAGAATATTTTTGAAACAAAGTGAGTATAACTGAAAAATGACTTGATTATGTTTTGTAGTTTCTTAATTAGACAATTTTGTTTGCAGATTGGATAAACGTTTTAAGTTTTCACTCCTATCCCGTTCGATTCGTCATGGACTTCACTGGGTTTATTTGTATAGAAATATGAAAAATTATTATGAAATAGCTGGAACATTGTAAACACAATGAAAAATGTTATACTATGAGACCACGTGCGTCACATTCAAGCTAAATCTAGAGTGCTGTGACCGACCAGCGCTCTGCATTTGACAAGTTCAATTGAGGTAGAGGTGGGACAGCGTTCGCCAGGGCATTTACTTTTACTTCTCGACTTTTACGTAGTATGGCCAGATCACTTAATTTTGTTGACTATTGTACAATAGGAACAAGTGATTTTTTATAATCTATTTTACAATCGACGGTGCGAAAATAGTGACTTTAGTAACCATTTTCCGAAAAATAGTGACTTTAGTGACTTTTGGATGCAAATAGTGACTAGACTCAAAAGAGTGACCAAGTCACTAAAAAGTGACCCGCTACCAGCCCTGCAGTATGCTTGAAGAAATACGCCTTGTGCATGTTCTTTGGGGAACATTGAAGTGTCCACTAGAAGAATTCGGTTCCCCAAATGGGAAAGGCTCTTACGAACAGTTGCTTAAACTCATAGACATACTTCTTCATCGAGTCAACAATCCTTCATCTCCGAGGTTGAGTCAGAACGAGTTGGTGCCGGCGGAGATAATTATCTGGAAGCAAATTCAGTTCGAAGAGTACGCATCTCATATCGCAGCAACTAGATCGTTATAGTAAACTTCGTCGACTATCACCATGTTTCGACGAGGAGAGAGTAATCTGCACGGAGTCTCGGACTTAATTCCGAAAATGACATCCGGTTATTTTTCCCAAATTGACGGACAAATTGGCACGGAACAATACTTTTAATTGACTGGTATCATAGACAGTATCAACACCACAGTCGTGAAACGGTCGTCAACGAAATTAAGCAGAGCTATCACGTATTAGGATTGAGTCAGGCTTTAAAAAGGGTTAGCAAGCTCTGTATGTGGTGGAAAGTTTACATGGCGAACCCAAAGATTCCAGGAATGGGTTCGTTATCAATTGCATGCATTACTCCACACCCTGCCATTCGGTTCGGAAAGGGGTATGGGCGCGTTTTGCCGAGTTGGGTTTCTTGTTTTCTATAGATAAACGTGATGGAATGGAGTAAACCAGTGAAAACTCATCGGGAATGATCTCTCATATGCATCCGTTGAACCATTCTGAATGGCCGTTGTGAGAATATCACCATGAAAATCTCACATGCGCATAGCATGTTGCCAATAACTAATGCTTTCTCTTCTTTCTCCTGTTCTCTTCCTTATCCTATAACTTCGTTCATAGGCCATGTACCAACATAGGTCTTTGTCAAAAGTCAGCTCTTTAAAAGCAGAAGCACCGAGACGACACGGAGCAATAAGTAAAGAACGGTAACCCTAACCAATGTTACTTTTAGCCAAATTTTCTAACACAAGGTAAGTAATCATGTGACCACTACAAAATATACTAAATATCCATGACATAATATATAACGGGGAAAAGGGGGACCATCAGGGCACTCAATTAAAACGATTTGGATAGGGAGAATGGGACCACATCCTCCCTATTGTTACCATTTTGCGAAACGCGGACGGTCTCTTCGACCTCCGAGAAGTGCGATTTATCTGGAGCCTTTCGAAAGTCCTGCAAAATGCCAATAACGAGACTTGTTGCACGGAAGAGGAGCCCCACGAGAAATCTACAGCGATAACGGCACGAATTTCTTAGGACGCAGAAAAAAAAACCAACATTTCGCCGGGATATTCAATCGTTTCAACGCATGGGAACGCATGGTTTGGTCCGTCAAATGTGCAGTGGCTTCACTTTCAACTGTACGTAAACCAGCCAACAAGGAAACATTTCTCACGTTGTTGGCTGAGACTGAATCAATGGTGAATTCGCGACCCCTGACATATCTACCGATTGATTCCGAAAACCAACCAGCATTGATTACCAGAGGCATAAATCAACCACAAGACTGGAGTCTTTTACAATGCCTAATGGATCAATCCAGGCTCCATTGAGTGAAAGAGTATTTGCCCGTCATTACTAAACGAGCCAAGTGGTTCAGTCATTGAAATCCTGTATAGTCCGGTGATTTGGTTATGATAGTAAAAGACGATCAGCGAAAAGGGTGGATTAGAAGAGTCGATTCATTACTGGACGCGATGGACGAGTCAGAAGTGCGGTGGTGAAAACGGCAACGTTGGTTTTGCAGCGACCAGTGGTAGAGATGGCAGTCCTAGAGATCGTATGATGTATGATGTATGATATGTACTACCACCCATTGTAGCACGGAAACTAAGTCCGACAGCAGTGAGCTCTCCTCGCTGTTAGACTTGATCAAGCTTTAACAACCACTGATTATCCTAATCATGCCATTGTATGAAGGGCCAAAAAGGGGTTGGGTAGATCGATGAGGCAACATCACTTATACGTATCCACAGGGATATAAAGAATCTCCTTCCAACAACAAGATTGGACAATTGGTCAAAAGAGCAAGCAATCTAACATGAGGATGCCCCAATGGGCGGGGAGAAGAGCCCGCCCTCTATTCACAAACTGTTAACAATGGGGAGTTGGCATTTCCACTCTCCCCATCCAGAGTGCTTCAATCGGGTGCCCTGATGGTCCCTCCCATTCCCATGAAATATTTATATAATAGTGTATGTATTTATGTAAATGACAAATACTGTAATAACTCGGTATCTATTATTTATGATCTCCCTTTGGTGGATCCTGAAATGTAAGAAATGTTGTAAAGTGTTAAAGTGTAGAGTTCTGTGGTTTCACGCTTATGCAAGTTTTTGTTTGTTTTCAGCGATAGCAGTAATTTCCCAAAATCTTGATTTGAGGTATCCTAAAAAAGTTTGTTAAATTATACAAAAATAACATATATACATTTTAATTTACTGTTGCCTATTTGCTGCTTGATGTTGATTTTATAACAGCAATACGCTTTTATTTTTGCTGGCCATATAATTATTGCTCCTGTGTAAGGGAGTTAAAGACAAATGGAAAAAACAACAAACAACAACAACAAAAATCAACAAGAAATTTTTAAATCATCTAAGATGTAAAATCAATAAAACAATTTCATCAAATATAATGATATTGTGAGTTATGATACAGACACATCAGACACTATCCGAATGGCAAACAGCTCAGATTTGGAAAAAGGTCCATTTGCAAACAAATTTAAAAATACATTAGGTAATAAGTGCAAAAGCCTACCATAGATTCCGTCGCAGCTTCTTTTGTTCAACTAGATACTTCTAGATCATAATGATAATTGGACATATAAGACATAATAATTTAAATTATATATAACCTATTAGGAGAAATTATTTTAAAAAAAAATGTTAAAATATAAATCCCAAAAACACCAGTAATGATAAAAATGATAATGATGGTGATAAAGAAGATTGATAATGGTTATGAATAAACAATGTCCTTTATGATAATATATAGTCGAGGGATATTATAATATGAACTGAAAATTACATCTGTGCCGACTGCTGTTTTGTTGCAATTGTAGACAAACTTCCGCATCCATTATGAACCAGAAAATTTAGACAATGTATGACTGCCATGAGAAAAAAATTAATATTAAATGTTAAATTATTTTTTAATACCTGATGACCTGGTAGACCTGAAAGATATGATAATGGAAAATTATGACATGATTTACCGGTCGCACCCCTCACTTCGCTATTGTCAGATTGACAACATTGCCCAGGCTACGCCAACCAGCGTCTCCATGTTTCAGCTGGCAGTCTTTTGTGATCATATGACTCGTGGAGGCGTGAGGTAGGAACTTGTAGAGGACCAGAGGTCGGTCGCACCCTCCTGCCAAGTTGTCAACTCACCATTTGTAGCCCAGATGGCAGTCCTAGAGATCGATGGTAAAACTCAAAACAACTTCCAGCAATACAAGTCGGGGGATGTTCCGGACAGCAGCAACGAAGCAGATGGTCACTCTACCATTTCGCCCAATCCCAAATATGTTATGTAGGACAATAACAGTTATTGGTGGTGGAACATCATTCTTATATGCTAGACAGTTAACGATAGGACATAAGACAGAACAAACGGACAGCTAAGATCTGTTAAAAATCAAAACTTATTCTACAAGTATTTTTGGACAGTAGACTGAGAAGAAACACATTGAAATGGATTAAAAATGTAAGTCTTTGTTCTTAAAAGCCTTAATTTACAATACTGAAATGAAAAAATTAATTTACAGCCTCATGCAAGCTCTACCGTAACCGTAACACTGAACCCTTTACCTTACCCTCAACGTTCAAGGTTCGAATCCCGATTGCTCCATATTTTTATTTTTTATACATCATTATATTTCATAAGTCGAATTCATGAAAATCATACTGATTTCTTATGGCAAATAATCATAATGCAATCTTATGAATATCGAAAGTTTATTTCGCTGAGTGTACCCTATGCCCAGGGAGCCGAGAAATTTTCCTTAACGAAAAATTCCTAGACCAGACCGGGAATCGAACCCAGCATGGTATTGCTTTGTAGCTGCGCCTTTACCGACTGAGCTAAGGGAGGACCCCAGTGCTATACCTTAAATTGATCAAAAAATGAGTAGATTTGATTGAAAATTTACAGTACGTTTACGTCAGGGCAAGCAAATTACCATTTAGAATTTGTACAGTCATGTTACTTTGAAAACAGATGTAAACTTTAGTCTAACGGATACTTGCTTTACGTGCACCCGAGCAGAATTAAATTTACAAGATTTTCTGCTGCAGTGTGCAGCTTTCAATTATCTGACATGATTTCACAGTCTTCCACAAAAGTCTTTTTACTATAGTAATTTATAACTTCCGTGAATAATGCTGAACTTTCTTTATTTCAAACGTCCTTTAGGCCTAATGTCCTCTATGCCCAGCGTCCTTTATGTCTAACGTACATAATAGTATGCCCAACATCGTGCACCCATTACCCTAGGCATTTTAACCCATTCCCGTCCAGTATTCCCATTCCCAATCAAAACACTCCGCCAGAAACGCTTCAAGAATGCATACCGCACCACCAACAGCTTCATCGCGGTGGGAGGTCCCACGAATCAATCGCTCGAAACCCCATACTTGAAGACGGCGCACGGAATCACGTCCACGGAAATGGACACCGTGGGTTAACGGAGGCAAGCAGAGGAGGAGACTCAAGAAACGACGACATTAATTAATTATTTTCCGTCCGAATAGCGGCGATAGTCGCCTTGGTTGGAAAAGGGGTTCCGAAGTGGGAGACACGGGACACAGAGAGCCCAATCCATTCCTTCGCCGTCGGTCGTGCATTGGAACCATCAGCAGGGCACGCGTTTCGGGGGTGCGATTGTGTCAGAAGTGTAAATAGAGCGTGAACGAGCGAGATAAGGCAGCGCTCGACGTGTTTTGTGATGTCGTTTGGATGGTTGCCGGTGGCCACGGATAGTAACTTACACACAGGTAGTTGACTGGATGGTATTGGAACTGAGGACCGCCGAGGGACGAAGATTGAATTATTTCTTTGTTCGAAGGGTCAGATTTTTCCGTCATCTAATCTTTGAAGGCTTTTGTCTTTGCGGGCAGGAAATGGTAAAGAGTGGAAGCCAAGGGGGACATTATAAATGGAATTTGAAACCATACACAAGTTAATTTGGGTTGGATATCCGACCTGACGTGTACCTTTTTTTTTATTCCTGAACTCAACGTTGGCTCAACATATCTATTGTTAGAAGAGATTTTTTATTTCTCGATTTGAAATCGATACGTCGACTGTCGTAAACATGCTTGAACATCGATCAAAATTTTAATAACCACTCGGAACAAGAAAAGGTAGCCGTTGCCATATGCTTTGAAATCATCAGGGCATTTATCATGAAATGGAATGTGATTTAAAAATAGAAACAACTTCAATCTAGTAGCCCGTGTAGTTTGTTAAATACACTCGGCGGCCAACTAGATGGTCCACGACGGATTGGCTCTCATTTATCAGCATCCCACGCTCCGGTGAGAAGACGCCGTATGGCGATTAAGATATCATATTGCCACCCAATTAAGATAACAATAATCTTCGCCTGTATCGATCGATAACAATCAATTAAAGCGAAAAACACCGATAATGCAAAATATCTCAATTAAGTAAACAAATGCGGTGGTGTAGGCTGCTCGGACAGATCCGGATAGCCGCAATAAAGAAACCGCACCGTTGTTGGGTAACCCTTCAGCCGTTTCAGCTTTGCCGCTGTTTTCCTTTATTTTTTCCAGAGTCAAACTCGTTCATGTGGCCTCGGGGCAAAACGAAAACTCCAACTCTGCCCTTTTGGATGTTGCTGCGAGTGGAAATCTCGTTCCTGTATTTATTACACCTTGAATCTCTCCCGCGCGCCAGTCCTGATCGGGGCACAGCAAAAACTGCATCCACGAGCATCGTTCGCGAGTAATAAAAGTGCGAATACTGACTCGGACAAGCCAAGAACACATGTCCGCTTCATCTTAAGTATCTTATGCATAACAAAAAAAAAGCAACAGCAAGACGCCACGGCGTGAACCGGAATCGTTTTGATTTACAATGCATTTACAGCGTTTTAATGATTGGGTATAAATTTATTTATAATCTATCGGTTTATGTGTGCGAACCCGAGCGCGCACAAAGCCCCCCATTCAAACTCACGCATCCAACAGCCAGCACTTTTAATGGAGTCCTTAAATCGGTTTTATGCCCGGCGAACTTATGGGGAAGAAGATCGACGGCTCGTGAAAGTGCGAATCGGTTTCGGCATGGAAACAAATATTGAAATGCAGTAAATTATACTGTCGAAGTGCGAATGAGCAAGTAGAATTCAACGAATAACAGTACACCGCTCAATCCTCCCGCGGTGGTGAGTATTAATCTTCACCTCCGCGCTTCGAACCGGTGATCGGAGCAAGCCCTGAAGATTTGCTGACGTGAATGGAATAGCTGAAGAGGTGGATTTATTGTTCATCCGTTCAATGAAATCGTTCGAGATGCATCTTAAATTCTGTTTTATGGTATATTTGGGAATGATGTTTAAGCCATCGTTAAAATTGTAACATTTTTCAAGCACCTTTTCTTTATGGAAGGCCGTGTCAGTGTTTTTGAGTTATTTTTCTTTTAATTTCAATAGAAATGATAGCCATGAGATAAGGAACCGGGGACAATGTTATTTTATTGGAGACTTGGAAAATACCTTTAAGAGGATGATGTCTTGTAACAAATAAAAAACATGTACAAAATTATTTGAGATTGAAGATTGTGCCGTTTAAATTATTTATTTTATCTTTAGGTACACAAACGCATCTGGCTGGCAGAGAACTGAAATCTGTAGATTCAAAAAAAAAACATACATTCGGTCATTGATTACGAAAACAGTATGATGATGATGATGTATGATATGTACTACCACCCATTGTAAGCACAGGAAACTCCAAATCCCACAGCAATGGGCTCTCCTATGCTGTTAGACTTGATCAAGCTTTAATAACTGATCATCCTAATCATGCCATTGTATGAAGGGCCAAGAAGGGGTTTGGTGGATCGATAGGCAACACATCACTTATACGTATCCACAGGGATATAAAGAATCTCCTTCCAACAAACAAGATTGAACAATTGAGTCAAAGAGAGCAAGCTATCTAGCATGAGGATGCCCCCATGGGCGGGGAGAAGAGCTCGCCCTCTATTCACAAACTGTTAGCAATGAGGGAGTTGGCATTCCCACTCTCCCTATCCAGAGTGCTTCAATTGGGTGCCCTGATGGTCCCTTCCATTCCCATAAAATATTTATATAATAATCTATATATTTATGTAAATGAAAAATACTACAAGCATTCGTATCTATTAGTATATATGATTTTCATACAGGTTGATCCTGAAATGCAAGAAATGTTGTAAATTGTTAAGTACGAAAACAGTGTGTAAACCAATAAAAAAGAAACGTCTCGCTGGTCGTTGCATGAGTGAAGTAGACAGATCTACTATATCGACTCAAAATGTAATTGAAAAAAGTGCAACCACGAGGAGTTGTGGAGGATTTTTTAAAATGCTTCTGACTTGGGGTTCGATTCTGTATTTTTGGAAGAGCTGTTATTGAACCCGTGGTTGATCTCAGTAAACCAAGTTGTTTTGTGGAAAGTTGCTCAGATTATCATGGGGACATACAGTTAGAATGACCAAAACATTCAATTTTTGTTTTTGCCTAAAAATATAGTAAATTTCTCGTAGAATACGCTCCTGAAACCCTTTTTCGAAATTCAACTCCACGTGTTGTTCGCGCCTTTTCGCCTTTTTCGCGCGAAGCAAGTATAAAGGAAACGCTTAAGAACTTTCAACGCGTTTTTCTCAAAACAGCATTTTCGGAGTTTATGCCGGTGAGAACTCGATAACTAATATATTCGATAAGGATTTATTTATTGTAGTATGACCTTCTATATGAATTAAAAATTATTGTAATATTTAATTATTAAATATGGAAAAATGTGAGAAAATGTCCGAAAAAATGTGAATTTTTTCAAAAAAGTTACGCCAAACGTGCAAATATTTTTTGCTTTACTTTTTTTTTCAATCCATCTACAAATTGTAAATGTAATTAATGTAATCTTTTTGGATGAGCCGGCACAAGCAAAATATAACGACTTTTTCAACACACTCTAAAGGCCACAATTTTTTTGAAAAAAATTTGAAAAAAATATATTTTTGTATACTACATGGATACACTTATTATTGTAAAAAAGTTTCGATTGATTTGAGTAAAAACTTCCTCTTGAATTTTTTTTTTTCAAAAATGAGTTTTTTCTCTTGTTTTCACTGTATATCCTGTATATCCCTAATGGGTAGGTGAGGTACTAAATCTCGACAGCGCTTTAAATTTTATTTTGGGGATAAATTAATGATTTCTAGTTCATTCCAGCAGCAAAGTCTCAACATTTATGAGTACGATTGAAGAGAAGCAGCCTCTCACGAAATTGATTTGTTCATTCATCTTCACGAAATTGAATTATACAGAAAAAGGTGTAATGATAGCATTTTACATTTTACTCCATCGTTACTCATCAGATTTCGATGCGGTCTTTTGAAATAGATCACAAAATTATCCTAGTTTATATATCTGCACTGTTTATTCTGAATGGATTCGGATTCCAAGGTCTCCAAAGGAGTACTGGGGTAAGAACCTGTCCTGGGATGGTGGACAACATATTTTTAGTTGCGAAACATGACATGACATGACATATCAAACTTCGTGATTTAGCATAACTAGGTCATCAAGATCCGAGTTCCTCCAGGGAAACAGGCCGAGAAATTAAAATCGTTACCGAAACCAGGCTTGCGGCATATCAAACTTCATGATTTTCAAAAACTTTGTCTTCGGAGGACATTTTTAGGTGGCATGACCATACTGGCCACTCAGAGAGGCCTGCATGAATCCGGAGTTCTTCCACGAAAGAGGCTGTTGGTTCTGGCAACACCTACCGGGGCAAGCTACTGCGATTCGAAGATCGACTGCTGAAATGGCCTCACCGCGTCGACACAACAGGCCTGCAACTTGACGACGTAGCGGATTGGAAACCGCTTCGAGACGAGGCTCTTGGTGGATCTTCCACGATCACGTTCGGTTCCCTTGACAGCTAGCCTATGGCGGCCTCCGTCGCGATTACATGTGTCTTGGAAAAGCGAATGGACCGGTGCCCCAAGTTACGAGAGAACCTTCAGCGACAGATAGTGGATTGCAGAAGAAAAGGATAGCGCGCACCGTGCTGACGAGAAGGCGGAATTGGCAAGCGCGGAGAAAGATCGGATCTGGTACCTCCCACTCAAGAGCAGTGATAAATCCACGAAAACCATGAGAAGGTCCGTCTCACAGTGGACGCTGTCGACATAGGTAGGTGTTGCGTTGAACACTTTCTTACTCATGCCGCTAGCGGTAACTGACGCATTTCCGACAGTTCATGGTGGCAGTTTCGTAGACATCAAGTGAAAAAGTTTAGCAAAATATTTATCCGGCATGTCCATAGGACGCCACTCACAGCGATTTTAGCTCTGAGATCTAAGTATGTGATGGATGTGGCAATCTTTGGAGCAATGATGTTCTCCGGCATCCAGTAAAATGTCAAAAACAAGAATGCGAAGGAGTTCAGGAGCAGTACCCACGCGCAGTCGAAGGAATAATTAAAAACCAACTTATGTAGAGCAGCCACGCTGGAGAGTTACGGCAAGCATGGAGAAAGCAGTTCGCGTTTCTGAGGAGATGCGGATGATTCACGAAAATGGAGGACGTCCAGCTGAGAAACTGGCTGTCTAACAGCGGAGAGGTGCTATGTCGCTCGGTGATGAAGCCGCCTGCTCGACAAAGAATATCGGTCCGGATCGCAAGAACGCATTCTTGACCTTGCTAAAGCGACCAACAGGACGAACTGTTCACTGCTAGGCGATGACAAGAATCTATTCAAAGCTGATTGACGGGGAAGAACGACCAACGAAAAGATAAGTTTTGAAATGCTTGATGATGATTTTTTCGATCCGTTAGGTCTGTAGAGTGTATTCCTCGTGCACGGGAAGATTCTAGCTACAATAGTGTGTGGTGTAGCGGAACTATCAAGTGAGATGTGAAAAATAGAGTGACGCAAGCATTCGAACGCTGGAGGAAATTGACAAGCTAGTTTCGGGCTATCGGTTGGGGTCCGGATTCCCAGGTGTTATTTGGAGAACGCGAACATCCGGCACTCTCAGAGGCCTCCCACAACTGCACATTTCCTGGGTGACGCCAGTGAAGGTCATTACGTCAGAATCACCAAATCCAAACGGATGATGAATGCAACCGGCCTGTAGCAAAGACAAAGCGGCTCCACACTGGAAATGGCCCCTATCAGCCACCTCGGGTGGAGACTCCAAGCGGCTGTGTTAGCAAGTCCGGTTGGTGCGGTGAGTCGAAGAAAACCACACTGTTAAGATCCAACAAGCGTTTCCACAACATTCAAAAGAACGTCGAGAATTCACAATGGCTCTCGGTTGTAAACGCATTATTGTTCATTCTGGAAGAACTTTTTATCAAGGAAACCCAATTTTTACAATCCAAGTCGACAACTACCACAATCATCATCGCCCCAAATTATGCTAAATTTGGAGCCTTAAAATCGCGATGATGACAGCGCAATATGTATACGGCCCGCAAAAGTTGACATTAGCAACGACGAAATATAAATTGAAGCAATCCTTTAATGATAATGAGCAT